>JAVLUZ010000081.1:0-298205 GCA_036768485.1 Mermis nigrescens | reverse complement strand
AATTTTTCTGTTGACTTTTTCTGAGCCTTTGATAATATTACGCTCGATTATTGCTGGTTTAGACGGATCTGTACGCTTTAGGATTTTATTTTATTTTAGTGATTTTAGTGCGCGACTTATAACCAGAGAAGAAAGCAGTCAAAAAACTGACAAGAACGTATTTCTATAAACCCAGTTTTTTTACATTTAGCATGCTGTTACTCAAGAACCAGCGCAAATTTCTAAAAAACAAAAAATGCATTTTTCGGAGGACTAATGCTCTATATTAAAACTGCTGTAGATTTTATCAGGTCATTGAATTCAATTGTTTATGGGCGGCGTCCTTAAAAAAATTATATTCGTTATTTGTTTTACTGTATAGCTAGAACCAATCATTGTAAAAAATTATAAGTACAGATTCGTGACCTACAGACCACGAACTACATTTTAAAAAATGGCCTTCCGCAAGCAATAGATAGGAATTTGAATTTTCAACATAAGCTTTACGCGCTCATTACAAGCTGGGCACGGAGTGTAGAGAAAAACAAACATGCACTGTGAATTTGTTAATATCTATCTTTTAAAAAAAGCGCACCTGCAAGATATGTCTCGTCATACCTGCAGGAAGGTGCACAGGTGTTAGGGGTACCCATGTATATTATAGGAACGCGCTAACGCGCTCCCTATGATATCACAAACATGAAATGATTAAATTTCAATCAGAATACGAAGTCTGTATTTTGAAACATACAACGAAATTTTCGAATTTGCATTTAACTGATAAGGCAGTTAAGTGCACGGACATTCATTTAACGCCTCAATATTTTGACAGATTTGGACGAAATGGTTAAAACGCAGGTAGAAACAATGACCTCGAAAACGGTGGTATGGCTAAAAAACACCATTTTTAAACGATCCTCATCGAGCAATATCCATTGGCATCAAAAAATTTAGAAAAAAATAGAGGAAGATTCAAAAATTGAATTCTGGCGGGAGTTTTGCTTTTCTGGGAGGGCGGGAAATTCGTTTTTCTGGCTGATGCAAACCCTTTTTATTTATTTATTTCTTTATTCATGTATTTATTCATTTATTTATTTATTTATATATTTATTTATTTATTTATTTATTTATTTATTTATTTCTCTTATTTATTTATTTATTTATTCATGTTTTTCTCTATTTATCTATTAATTGTATTATTTATTTACATTTTTTAGTTTTTAAATTTGTTTATTAGAATAATAGATATCTTAGCGATCATTCACCTTGTTTCGCCCTAGGCGCCAAGTCAATGGGCCGTCGTGCACCAAATAGTGTTGCCTTAAATCCAAATTTTTGAATTCTTTGTAAGAGGAAGACGCTAACTTGTCGAAATCTTTCGTTTCCAGTCTTTTTTGCAATTCATGAGTTCGGCGTGAATTTTCGGCGTCCCTTTTGGACGCGTTTATGCGACTAACTATTTCCTTTGCCAACTCGGCGCAACGTTTCAACTTAGCCAATTCGTCGCTTGGCTCTTAAAGCGAGAAAAATTAACTTTTTTCTTGAATAATTCTTTAAAAATTAAATTGAATCAACAAAAGTGTAATGAAAATAAATGCAAGCACGAAATAATAACTAAGAATAAAATATGTAAAACTAAATAATATAAGTAGAACACAAATGAAAAAATCGAAGAATAAAGTAACAAAATATAATACAAAAATACAGAGTATGTATAATTTCTATACTAAATAAAAATTTAAAATAAACAAAAATCGATTTCAATTTTATACGTAAACTAGCTGAGCTGCCCGGCGTTGCCCGGGCTAAACTTAGGCCTGATAGCTATATGGAATTGATATGTCTCTTGTATTTTTTATTTTACAAGACTTTTGATGTTTTTGGGATATTTCTAAAAAAATTGTTGGTATAAACCATATTTTATTTTTTGGATTTTTTCAAAATGTCTTTTGTCAACCATTTTTTTGGATCAAATCCATATTTTTGACGTTACAGAATGGTTTTGAAAATTGTTTAGCCATAATCATATTTTTGATTCTGGGATGTTCTGGAAATTTTTTAATAAAATCCATATTTTGATGTTTTGGGATGTTTTGGAAAATTTTTTTCGTCAAACCATATTTTTGATGTTTTAGGATGTTTCCGAAAATTTTTTTGATCAAACCCATATTTTTGATGTTTTGGGATGTTTTGGAAAATTTTTTTCGTCAAACCATATTTTTGATGTTTTAGGATGTTTTGGAGAATTTTTTTGGTCTAACCATATTTTTGATGTTTTAAAAATTTTTTGTTTGTTGTAGCAAAGGGTGTCATATATCACGTGATATCTCATATCACTCATATGTTATAGCTGATGGTATCTCCTATCTTATATCTTTGCATGTTATGGCACAGACAGGGTATCTATATCACACCTATCTTATAGCATTGCCTATCTCGTAGCACAGGGTATCTTATATCCCATACTATCTTATAACATTGCCTATCTTGCAGCTCGGGGTACCTTATATCACTTCCTATCTTATAGCTTTGCTATCTTGTAGCACGGGGTATCTTTTATAACGTTCCATCTTATAGTATTGCCTATCTTGTAGCACGGAGTATCTTATATCACGTTCTATCTTATAGTATTGCCTATCCTGTAGCACAGGGTATCTTATATCACGTCCTATCTTATAGCATTGCCTATCTTCTTGCACATAGTATCTCATAACATGCCTATCTTATAAAATTGCCTATGTTATTAGCATTATTCGGTTAAACCCGTATTTTGATGTATCCCAGTGCCGACCAATGCTATAATATATAACAATGTACATAGTGTCGCCAGGCATGCTCCCCTTGGCCGGGGTATCCCTATACAAACAGTATAAACTAAGTTTTGAAAAAATAGCAAAAAATCGGCCATCTCCCGAAATCGTGGAGGCTTAGAGCACAGGGGCCAAACCCCGCTCCTTCCCTGCCCAGGGCCAATAGGTGCGTTTGTCAAAATTTCAAAATCGCTACTACATCCCCCATAGGTAGGCCGACCTCGGGCCGAAATTTCAACCCCCCATCTGCTATGGGGCTGGAGCCAAACCCCGGACAAACATACAAACAAACTTTCACAAATATATATATATATATATATATATATATATATATATATACTAGCAAGAAAAAATGCTCCGATGGAACAAAAAAGGTAGAATATACTTGGAACAAAGAATTATCAAGGACGTAAAAGGAGGGGACTAGAAAAAGCTCCTATCTACAAATGTCACAAAATTTGCTAAAACTCAGAAATTTCCTAAACAAAGAAAAAATGAAAGTAAGTAAGTAAATCAAAGAAAAAAACCTACCTGTGCCTAAAACTGCAAGATGTGCTAAAAATCAGACTTTTTCTAAGCAACGCAAAATCGATGTATTTTCTGCGGCCTGCAGAAGAAAGCAGCATCATGTCGAACAAAGATAAAACATTGGGCTAGATAACTGAACCACTCACTCTGCAAAAGCAGAAATCGCCATAGCTGAGCAGCGCCATGCTGCAATATTTTTCTGGGTCAAAAAATAGTAATTATGGTAAGTTGGAAAAAGGGCAATTTTAGACGTTTCTGATTGAACACTGGTGCATACCATACCTCTAACCTCCCATGCATAATGCTTATCACATAACATGGGCAAGAATGAAATCCGGGTGGTCTGGTGGGATTAAACGCCAGAAGAGTACTGAATGGACGCATGCATTTTATAGAAATCACAGTCTTTCGTTGCGGTATCGCAAATAATCATAGGATATAACTTTTTGTAATATTTATCTAGCCACAATATCGAATAAATTAACGTTGCAAGTGATTTACAAAAACGCAGATTTGAGATTTATTTTATAAGCTTTATATTAGGCATTGGACACCATACCTAGACGTAGGGGGTTTGGGGAGTATGCACCCCAAGGCAAAATACCCAACAAGAAAACGCAAATACCCAACAATACCTCCAGAATTCAATTTTTTAAATCTTTCTGCTCTTTTGAACCATTCGAATAAAAAGTACAACATATGTAAAGTATTATAACATTAAAATGTTTGCTTTAAACTTGTTGTCGTTGTACATTGCCATGGGGAATTATAAAAACTTGAAAATAGGACTTTTTCCAACCGGTTCCCTAAAAATTCTTTATATTTTGTTGCCGTTACAGGATATTATAATCCTATACTTGACTTGTAAGTAAAAACAAACTGCTACAATTACTCAGGCCAAGCGACAGAAATGATGAGTTTTACTTTACATCACATTACACTGCCTCTGAAGCGGGCGAAATGATACGGCCTTATTTGCTACCCAGTGCGAAAAATTATGTTATTCTAGGGCACAGGAAGGAAAAATTATAATAAAAAAATCGTTGTCTGTTCTAGCCCAACCTTGCATTACCTTTCATGCGGTTAACAATGCTGAGCGTGCTTCAAAATTTATTGAAAGATTGTAAGAAGATTTAATAGCGTAATTAAACTTGACGAAAATTAAAAGTGATGGTCTACGTAACAATTAAGACAGTAACTACCATAAGTCCAGCACTTATGCTTTTTTATAATTTGGGCAAAGCGCCATAAAATTAGGATAATTTAGACTGAAAGACGGCCATAATATGACGATTAATCCAAACATTGTTTTTAATCCTTTTCAATATTTTTAATTTTTTCAATCCAAACATCGTTTTTCGGCGTTTCTCATGATGTTCTTTCTTTCTAGAGCATAAAAACATGGAGAAAAAGTTTCAGAAATAGAAAAAATTTGGACAAATCGAATAAAATCATTTTTAAAAGAGAACATGGCGCGAATCGGCGCCAAAAATTTAACTTGTGAGCAAATAAATAGCTAAAATGGCTTGAAACCACACCTTTTCTTTGAATTTTTGGAAATCCTTTTTCGGAAATCACGAATTCTGTTGGATCTGTAAAAATTTCCGGGGGGTTGAAAATTTTCAGAAGGGCGCACTGCACACCTACCCACAGATCTTGCATGTATCTGAGCAGCCCATTCTGTCAATCTATCTATTTTATTAAAACTTGCACATATACTATGGAAGAATATACAAACATCTCCATCAATTCGGCTAAAATATCTATAAATTTTTAGAATTTCGCTGCAACCAAGTAAAAAATATTAATCTCTTAAATACACACTGCCAAGGAAGTCAAAAAACATATGCCGGAAATGATTAAAAAATATTACTGGCTCATATCCAAAAAGCATTATAAATACTCTTCTGTCCTCAACCTCCTCAAAATTAAATAAATGATGTAATTTTTTTAATTTCTACTTCAATTGTTTAGTTTAAAGTGATATAAATTCAATTTTTATAAATTTGATCCCATGCTCTTCTTTCTCAATAAGCCAATGACAGAACGGCAGCCGCTGACAAAATCTCTGCAGCCCTTAACAAAATCGTTCCAGAATCAGCCTCAGTATACTCATAGTGGTTCAGATTTCAAAATAGACTTTTAAATTTGAAGCTTCTAATTTTCTAATTTAAAATTTAGTTGATTTAATCTTAGATCCTCAAAAATTGCTCAAATAAAAATGCTGTCGC
The DNA here is from genome assembly GCA_036768485.1 of Mermis nigrescens. Taxonomy (NCBI): domain Eukaryota; kingdom Metazoa; phylum Nematoda; class Enoplea; order Mermithida; family Mermithidae; genus Mermis; species Mermis nigrescens. Next base: position 292,657 of record JAVLUZ010000081.1, on the reverse strand, counting down.
ATTTCACGCCTTGATGGATATGATATTGTAAATCATAGTAGGTTATAGCTATTGTTTCATGACTACTCGGTCGGGATAAATAACTTCAAAATTACAAGAAGACGACTGCTTCTAAAAGAATGTAATAAAACTAAATTGTTTTAGTATGGCTAGCGTTGGCAAAAGTCCGACTAAAGAACTAGCAAGGACTATAGTTCGGACTAAGTCCTTTAGTCTTTAGACTATAGTCCTAGTCTTTTTTAGCCTGTTAGTCCGGAAAAGGACTAGTTCTTTTTGGCGGACTAAGTCCGGTTAATCCGACCTACCACACGAAAGTTCTAACTTCTTCCACGTTGTGCTATCATTCATTTATCGCACTGTAGGTACTAAGTTGTGTATCGCGCCCGACATTCGATGTGCGTTTTGCAAGTCTCCCCTTCTCTTTGGCGAGTGTTATTTGCATTTAACGCCTATATTTACATTAGTTTTTTCTTTCATTGTCTGATTTTCAACCTATGATCAAAGAGATAAGTTTTATTTGTTTAGTGAAGGTGGCAAAAAAGAGGTGAGGTTGTCAACCATACAACAGCTAATTAGTTGTCAACTCGACAACAGCTGCAGTTGAGTTTACTTTATCAATGTTTTTTTATAAAAGTATTGTCCCCGATGTCCACTGTCATTTTTTTGTGAGAACCTCAGAACATAATTGGCTGTATAAACATAAACAGTTTCACATTTTGGTGTCATGGCTAAATTTTGTTAAATTCAAGAAATTGTTTCATATTTTGGGTTGAAGACTAAATCTTGTTGCATTCGTACGAAGCATTCAGAGCGCAGCACTTCTTTTGTTAGGTTTATGTGGTCCTATCCCATACCATTCCATCCCATCCCTTGCAATCTTTCATTTTAATTTTTCTCCATCTCGTCCATACTTATTTGTTTAATTAATTAATGTATGCAGGGGCGGATTTAGGGAGTAGGGGCGGGGGGCCGCCCCCCCATTGGCCCAAAATAGTGCGCAAATTAAGGAATTTTGAGCTATTTTTAGCGATTTTCGGGTTAAAACGGCTAATTTTTCCGCCCAAGTCAGGGTTCCGTTCCCCCTCCCCTTATTGGATACCGCCCCCCCCTTAGGAAAATCCTGTATCCGCCACTGAATATATGTGAATACCACCATGTAGTAGGTGCTAGCATTGTTCTCTGATTTTTTAACGAAAAGCCTGTCTGGGTATGTTTTTCCTACATGAATGATACTGTTTTTTATCAAGGACTTAGTCCAAGACTTAGTCGTTTTTGAGGACTATGGTTCGGACTATAGTCCTGATCCGAAGCAGTCCGGACTAAAACCTGGACTATAGTCCGGGAAGTCCTTTTTTGCGGACTTTTGCCAACGCTAAGTATGGCACTTAGTAGATTTAATTTTTCTCAAAAAGTAGTGCCAGAAATTTCTCCCATTTTTTGAACAAAACTTTCTTTTGAATTTCGTTAAACTTTGTTATATGCTACGATGCCGGCGGGGCGCGGACTTATCTTTTATAACATGCTAATTTAGCAAAATTAGCCATATTTTTATGTTTGCTATACCGGGTGTATATTTTGCAACATTTTCCAGTAGCAACGGATATTTGGTGAGTCTTTGCATCTCTAAGGGAAGCATATCCTTCAGCTGCAATTTTCGGCAAATTGCACAGCTTTCGGCTTCCTGTTACATAATTTTGCATTTAAAAAACATACAAATCAAATTTTTTTTACTGATTCTAGCGATAATAAAAGTTACGTATTTTTACTATTTTTCGGACTACTTTCACGAATAAATAAATTTCATTAATTTCTAAGTAAGCATGCGATTTTTCGAAATGCTTGAAACTATTTATTTACTTATTAAATGCAAATTTATAGATATTAGCTTTTTCTCGATTTTCTGAAAGTTTCAGAAGGAAAAAAGGAAGTGCCTTTTTGCTGGACAGACGAATCGTAAGGTAATCAATATTAGGGCAAAGTCATTATAAAATTTGAGTGTAGGATCGAGAATTTGGAAAAAATAGAATCTAATTAGAAGTAATAATTGGAGTATATTTTTAAATACGAAAACAAATCTCCTACATTCCGATGTTATTTGCATCAAAACTCATCTTTGATCAAATAGATAAAAATCTCAATGTTTAAATATATTTGGAAAAAATTAGCCAGCTGTCGATTTCCCCATATTATAGCGGTTACTTTACACTCCATTTTTGTTCTTTAGACCCCTACTTTTTTTCGTAATATTACATAACTGAGTAAGCAGGAGCCGTTTTTAAGAATAGTTTCAGTCGAGAAAATAAAGTGCATGAACTTTTCTTATTAGGTATAAAAAACAGTGTAAGATCTCGTCAAAAGGGTGAGAAAATTAATAACAGAAACGGACAAGCTTTTTCGAATTTTATACTATATTAAGATACGCGTGAACGAATGGCTTAGTACGAAAAAATAATAATAAATCTAAATAAAAAACAAGTGAGGCGTAACTTTACAACCAGTTTCCGTCGTAAATTTAAAAAATTAATTTTATCAGAAAATAAATTTTCGGAAAAACGTAATTAAGTTTCAGAAAGAGTGTTACGTAGAAAAACTGAAACACCTATTTAATTAACATTAAAGGTGACGATCAAAAACCGAATTCGTAAAATGCTTATAATGGCCGAATTTACAGCTTTAAAATTATGAGTTTTAAACAGTTTCAAGGGAAGTGAAAATCTTCCAAATATTTTTAAGATTTTTAGTGATTTTCTCAATATGCATTTTTAATATTTGTAATTTTTTCTGTGAGTTTTGAAGAATTTCTTGAGAAGCATCGAATCCCGTCTTTTTACGATTTGATTCAATAATTATATTTACTCGAACAGAATTGAGATATCGTTAGGTTAAAAGACCATACCGTAATTTTAACAAAATGTCAGTTCGTTAGTTAGTTTTTGTTATTCAAATTATCGCTTTGTATAAAATTTTTTATGTTTTAATGAAAACCAGAACACAAGAAAAAATAAATTAAATACTAAGAACATAGGAGCATCTGGAGTAAAAATTATAGTATAGCTTACAAAAGTAAAACTAAAACCAAATGTGGGTGGAAATCTTGTGTACGATTGAATTATTCGGAAAGCTGAATAAATTTTTTTCAATTTAAAAAAATATTTTAGAAAATTTTTCTTTAAAAATTTCCATAATCATTGACCTCACTTGCAAAAATTCGTCTAATTTATGGCTCTTTTTGCGTTTGGTCCTCAGCACATCCAAAGCGTGCTGTTGATTACGACAGAATAACGAAGCGATTTCGGAATATTTCTTACCCGATTCTTCATCAAACTGAATTAAATTATTTCTAATTTTTGACAATTCGAGTTATAGGCGCATTGGGCATTGGCAGATAAGATCAGAGAAACAATTAGTCAAGTAATTACATTATGCAGGAAATGATAATTAGCCAAAAACATTCAAAAATATACAAAATATCGCGCCAATCAAACAATTGTGCTTTTGTTTTAATTTTGAGTGATGAGTGAAATTTAATTCTTAATTCAATTCAATTAATTAATGATTGATATTAAAATTTGTTTCTGAATTTTTTATATGGTGTGAACTTAATTGTCGAAAAAGCCATCAAATGCTAAAATTTAAACGCAACGAGCGTTTTAATTTACGGCAAAATTCTCAAAAAGATGGCGCAATCGTCAACGATCATTCACTGTCCGCATATTTCAACAAAAACTGATAATTTTCAGACGATTAATTTCTAGTAAAAATTAATTCTAAACCATCACTATTTCCATTTTATTAAGTGATAATTAATTTACATTATCAAATTGAATAATTATCAAATAATAAAAAAACATAAATTATAATTAAGTTCAACTATTAACTGATTCCATCACAACAAAAAATAATTTCTAGAATCTAGCGCCAGAAATAATTTTTTTGGTGGCGAAAGTTACAATAATACAATAATAATTATCTTTATTCAGATAAATGCATTGCTAAAATGTCATGAAGAAAGACAACACATTGACTACGATTTTAAAATTAGAATTAGATATTAAAATTGAATAAAATTATAAAATTTCAATCTAATGACTTTCTAAGGAATTCTGTTTACGAAATTCCAAAAAATTCTTTTCTCACAATCTGTTTCACAAGATCTACGGTTTCCCCAAAGCTTTTGCCGACAATAAACTGACGCTCAGCTCATGGTAAAAAACACATTATGAGGAAATATTTCGTAATAGTTGATTTTTTTAATAACTTAAACGTACAGAATCAGTGGAGCAGACGCGAGTATTAACTTCCTATGTGTGAACTAGTTTGATTAAGTTAAATTTGATAGAACATTTGAATTCATCATTCATTAAAATTTAAAGTTATTAAAATTATCAATAAAATTATGTATGGATCAAACAGGGAATAGTTATTTTTGAACAATCATTCCAGCCGTAGTTTAGCCAGAGATTTTTTTGTAATCCGCAAAGATTATTTTTTATGTACAAAGACTTTTGGAGACCAGAAAAGCGGCAAAAATAGCCATAAATTTCCATTTATTTTTTCATGTCTCTATAATGTCCGAATTTAAATCTAAGAAGTCAAAACGCTGCAATTCCGAAGTGCAAGTTAGTTTCCATCTCTGGTTGTAAACCTAGAGCATCGAGTTTAAACGCTCAAATCAGCCAACTGGTTTACACTAATTAAGGATGACGAAATTTTTGTGCGCTCTACTGCAATCTACTTTTCTGTTGTGAATTTTTTAAACTTTTTTTACAGCAATCTGAAATTCTACAATAGTACGGATGATGGTAAAAAGAACCAGTTTCACACTCGTTACCGTAACATATTATAGAAGATTACAATTTAGATGCAAACGAAATGTACTAAGAGTTTTGGATACTATCATCGTTGTACATGTTCAAGGAGTCAAGGAGACTCTATATGAAAAAAGTGACTTTAGCCTACATTTTTAGATCTTATGATATAATAATTTAATATGATTATTATTAATGTTAATATTCTTAATATTTATTATTACTATTGCCATTATTATTATTATGATTAATATTATGATTATAATTATTATTATTATTATTATTAGTATTATTATTCATTATTATTATTATTATTATTGTTATTATTATTATTATTATTATTATTATTATTATTATTATTGTTATTATTATTAATATTAATATTATTATTTTATTATTATTAATATTATTATGATTATTACTGTTATTGATATTAATATTATTATTATTATAATGATTATTAAAAGTTATTATTATTATTATTATTATTGAGCATTATCACTTTTCAATAATCTATAACTAATGATCAATAATTATTCTTTATTAATTATTAATTATTAGCAATTTATTATTGATTATTATAATTAGTATTTACACGGTTCTAAGCAATTATTATGCTTACATTTAGCATAGCCTTCTCGATGTTCAATTAGCCGTCTATATTGCGTTTCATGATGACGTTTTAATATGAGGAAACAAACCAAATATAATGAACGCATGAGAAGTTGTTAAATGAATTTTTCTAAATTGTAATATTTTTCAAGTAATGTTTTTCATATGGGTGTATAAGCATATATGTGAGAGAGGGGTTTAGATGGATCCCCCATTCAAAGTCAGTCGTTCCCGCCCAATCTAACCCCAAAGCCATGGGAAATTATTGACCTCGCCCTTGAGTTTTGATGAAAATCGATTTTTTGTGACCGTTTTAACGCGTTTATTGGCCGTTTTTGGTCACAAACTTGAAGTCTTTATCCCTTCCCCCTAAAAAATGACTGTGATCGCCCAAAATTTTGGGCACGTTACATGTATGTGTATGAATCATCAAAAAGCTTAGAACTCAAATCGGAAAGCAAGAAGAAATTTAAATCAGCCTTTTTTGCATCGAAACAGCAACACGACTTTTAGTTAATTTAGCGAAAAATCTGAAAAAGGGTATCCTAATAGAAATATCGCACGATTTGAAAATTAAAAATGACTATGCTTACGAATGATGTCATCAAATCGCCTATATCGCCGACCAACTTATTCCTTTTACTGACCGCTTTCATAGCATTGTTTAATCTGGCTAAAAATTAAGAATAATGATGAAATTAAATAAATCATCGTAACCAAACATGAAAAAAGTGATGGAAATTTCTACATCGAAGATGGGTCGCCCACCCAATCCCATTTCCATGAAAGCTGACATATTTATCACGCTCCCATCCCCGAGTTACGGGTAAAATATGCGTTTTTAGGTCATGTTTAGGTTCTCATTATTTGATTTTTGATCGAAATATTGGGCCGCCAATACTTTTAGTCGTTACTACACACGTGGGCGTGGGGAGAGGGGGGTTGAGTGGGTAGCGTCCCCTCAAGAAGGCCGAATATCCCCTCCTTCAGAAACCAAAATACCTCCTCCCCAGAATTCGATTTTTGAAGTTTTTTTTTGTTTTTTCACAATTTTTTGATGCCAATGGATAGTGCTCGATGAGAAGCATTGAAAAATGGTGTTTTTTCGCCATGCCACCATTTTTAAGACCATTTTTTGACATTTGAAAAATTGCACCCCCTAGAATTTAGGTGCTGCCTACCTATGGTTACATGTACGATTTGCCCGTTTTGAATACACAGTAGAACAAATGATAGGAGTATAAAACGGCCGTGCAGATCATGGGGTTCTAAATTGTCAGAGTCCAAAAGACCCCAGAATTCGAAATATCACAATTATTTGTAATTTTTCCGCGATTTTCCGACTTCGACAGATAGAGCCTAAAAAGAATGGTCAAAAATGGTACTTCAAACTCTACCACCAGTGGCCCTTCGCGTGTAAAAAACTCGCCCTTCAAGTATAACATGCTTTTTCGCCGTTTACGTTGTATAGTTTAATTGAAATTATTTCGTGCAACATTGTCCCCAAAAATTTCAAATTTTCGACAATTATGCGTTAGAGAATGATTAAATTTCTTTGAATTCAGCCAGAATTCGGATCGAAGCGAAGGAAAATTTAAGAAATTAAGGCGGAAGAAAAAACAGTAGCTTGATTTACTGCTCGATTTAACGTATCTGTGCACAAACTTTTCAAAATTTATGATTCAAAATCGAGTAAAAGTATGCGGAAATAGCTGTTTTAGTGCCCCAGAAATTGATTTAGGAGTCGTAAACATGTTTACTGCTATAAAAGCCTATTCTTGACGCAAAAACATAGCCTCCAAGTAAGTAAGTAAATGCCATCTATTGAGAAATTAAGATCAACGATAGCCAGAAAATCACTTTTTCGGAACTTTTTTGACTTAATAAACTTTTTGGACCTGAGGGCTATTTTAAAGGCGGTGTTCGCGTGCGTTTGCATACTCGAAGTAATGAAGAAATATGAAATAAAAAATGCTGACTATTCACATGGAGAAAAAAAATCAGAAAACCGTAATGTCTACTTATATAGCTTCATCAGTTTACCGCTATAATGTCATGCAGCGATTTTAGCTTAACGCTTCTTCTCCTGATTTTTGAAGTGAATAGATTCAAAAAATAAAAGATTAAATTGAATCAAAAACTTTAAATCTAAAAATCAAATGAAGACAAAAGGTCGATGGAGCAATGGTGATGAACGATAAAAAGAATTGAAGAAATGAAAAATAACTTTTTCGTTATAATGAATAGAATCCGAATAAATCCAAATTTTTCTTACAACAATTGTCTACATTCAGCCAATACTACTCTGAAAATTGATCGACATAAACGAATTATAAAGAGTGTGCAGCTCGATCTCCGACATAAAAAATCAATAATGAAAAACAATAATAGAGAATATAAATGAGAATAATCGAAAATTTTCAAAGGTCAATAAGTGCCAAAAAATAGATAGTAGGAGCAAAAACATTATTTTTCAACATTTCTCATCGAGTTTTTTCCGCTGGTGTAGGAAGATCAGGGAAAACTAGAAAAAATTATAAAATTTAAATATGAGGTTCTTCCGACAATAAAGATAATACTAATATATAAGATAATAATAATATGATAATCTAATAAAAATATTATAATACTAATATCGTACTAATACTAATACTAACCAGACATGCACGTAGCAGGTCGGGTATAGACCAGAATTATAATGATAAATTGCTTAGCACAAAAACATTTCCGTAAAACGTGCCTAAAATGAACCAGAAACTGCGAATCAAAATATTTGCCACGTCACACTAGCATTTATAGTAGTTTCTAGACTATTTTGACCCAAAACCTCTAAGGCTGACTTGTTCTTAACCCGGAAAAAAACTTTTTCAAACACGTGTGATCGAGCTCTGCAGAATTTAAATAAATCAAGTAAACCCACGTTTTTAACGGAAAATTAAATAAATGAGTCTATCGATCTTCTAGGTCACTTTTCTTACCATGCATCTCCAAAACTTGGTCCAAATTAGCGAACAATAAACGGACAAATTCTTTCGGTTGCCGAACGCTCATCGGCTCGTAAAACATTTTCTTCAGCACTTTCAAGTTTCTAACATGCGTTCTTTCCGTGTAAAATAATTCTAGATGAATGAAAAAAGACAGACAAATCGAAAATTAAAAACCAAGAATCTAACAAACTTGCGCAAATTGACTTTAAAATTAATAAAAAGGAAACATGGAAAAACGAATAGGAAAAGAAAAATTAGCAACTTATTCTTTTGAAAAAATCGAAAAATTTGAGACAAAATTTAGACGCTACTTTAATAAAAACTGTCAATAATGAGCTGCCTCGTGCCGGGCCGTTCATTTTTCGCGGATAGTTTTCATTTCTTTAAGTCTTCAATTTCTTATCTTCTTACTAGTTTCCTAGGGATTTTCAATTTTTGCTTTTAGCGTGATTCAAATATTCTACAAATAATACTATAACGTTGGATATCCTGTACCATTGTGACGTATAAGATACTATGATATCTAAAATCATATATTGGTGTTTTATAATATTATCGTCATAAGACGTTATAAGCACACGCGGGCGTGGGGCGTTTGTAATACCCCAAGAATCCAGTATACCCCAAACATCAATAGAGCCCAGAAGGTCAACAGACCCCAACAATTAAAATTTTGGCATGTTTTTTGGGACTTTTGCCACTTTTATACTACCCATACCCCTAATTTTAAAGTGTTCAGATAGAACGGGTCCGCCAAAGAATTTGATTAATACGATGTATAATTTAGCATCTTAACAATATATAAAAACATCTCAGCGAGAGAATTCCGGGAAATTAAATTTAAAATCATTCATAATTTCTATATTTAATTGAGGGTCCAAAACTTTCAGAATAAATTTACTTTTTTTCAGTCAGGTGCGAACAACTAAAAAATTAGACGCAATTTATTTTGAATAAGCATTTTGAAAAACTAAGGTGAATCGTAAAGTTTCTGTTTATTGCATTTGCTGCAGCTAAAAATTTTTAAATAAAATTGTTCAAACATTCCGCTTAACACTTGAAAACATCAAAAATTAATTTCCCTGCTTTTCCGCACTTTCACGCCCGCAACCAGGTTTCAAAATCTCTAAAATGCAAAAGGTGTCAAAATTTGATTTTTATGTCAGCTTGAATTAAGGCGTAACGTCGGATATAGGCTTCAAAGCCACCACGTATAAAAGGAGACAAAAAAGGGAAAAAACCAAGCAAATGAAAATAAAAATAAAACAAAAACAATAATAAATTACCATTAATCACTTCCTGCCTCTTCTTCTCCTTGGGTTTCAATAATTTAATGATGTCCCATTGAAGGGTGTCGTCGAGCCGCGGTATTTCGCACTCGACCTCCAAATCGCTGTCGCTGGCGCCCAATGTGTGGGCGGCGGCGTCCGACGCAGCCGCCGCTCCGACGGCGGCGTCCGCGACGGCTGCCTCGGGCAACAAGAGATGAGAATCGCTGACGGACGACGAGCCTGACGATAAGAGATCGGTCGCCGAATCGGGCGAATGCTGAGATTCTGATCGAGTGTGTTTCATACTGTACTGATATTCCGTGCTGAAATGAACGTTTTGAGGTAAATTCGAAATATAATTTAAAATTAGATTAAAAAATTGAAATTAGAAAAATTGCGAATAGGGTTTCGGACAAATTGATTCAAGAATCGGTAGTAAGAATTGATCAATTATTTAAAATTAATTCTTACTGCGGACTTTCAGATCTACGAAATTCATAGTCTACACTGACAGAATTCTTCGCTAGAATAGAGCTACGTACTAATTGGGTAAAGTAGTCATATCTCGCTCTTGAAGCTTAATTTGATTTTGCAATTCAGTACTGAACCGAATCTTACAATTATTAACGTAGCTGGCCTTCTGAATGAGGGAGGGGGTGAAAATGGTCAAGTCTAATACCTCAACAACTGCTGAGAGATAAAATTTCAAAAAATCCTAAAAATTTAAAAATTTCATTTTCTTTTAAAATTTTAGCCCTTTGTAGGACAAAAATCGTACAAATACATAAATACGGCGCGAAGCGTCTGTACATTTACGGCTTTTTACCGAATAAATCAATTCTGGCGTCTTTTAAAAGCGCTTCGGATTTTCAAGTTTTATTCCTGAGGAGAACTCTCGCCAAAAATGTTCGTACTTCGAAATAATCAGCGGACTGATTTCCCACACAGCTATATGCTTGATTACAATCGCATAATTATATGTGTGAATAAAAGATGGCAAACAGCTTGCAAATTCTGATGAGAGTTGAGTCCTATTTTGTTCAGCTTTTTTGAATAATCAAAACAAAAAAAATCAAGAAAAATTGTGAAAAAATAGAGTAAATTAAGCAAAATATAGTCAAAAAATGAGTGTGCGGCGCTGAGCGCATTAAACGCTTAAAACATGTCATTTCTACGAGTTTGTTTTTTAAAACCTTAAATTCAGGAAATAAATTTTTTGGGGGGATTGAGAACCTGTTGAAGATTAAACCGTCCCTGACATTAGCCTTATGGTCATGTTTGGGGCAGAATAAGGTCGTCAAAATTATCACTGAGGATGCCCGTGGTTTGTTTAGAGGTTGTAATTATTTTTTAAAATAGAGACTTCGCTTTTTTCAATTCATTAAAGATTCCGATTTTGATAATGAGCTCTATAATCGCTTACCCTACATTTCAAGAATAGATTTCTTAATTCATTTTATAATGTTTTATTCATTTATTATACGATATAAATAAGGTACATCAAATACGAATAGTCAGTGATAAGAAAATAATGATTAGTTGAATTTCTCAAAAATAATAATTATTTACCCGGGAGAATTTTTCCGGACTTGGCTGCTTCTACTACGTCGTCGTTTTGTCTGAAACAAAAGTATTTAATAGGGAATAACATTTGTGTGCGATCGAAAAGCAAAATCCTCCATTTTCGCGATTTTTAAACCTGCTAATTCATTAGCTGAGCCTGAGCAGGCTGCATGACTTTACAATTAATTTAAAATTATGTTTTATTAAATTAAAATAACTATAAATTCTGAACCTATAAATGACAAAAAATGATATATTTCAGAATAGAAATTCCGAAAAGATAAATTGTATTACACAAGACGAGGAAAATAAAGGTGCTGCATGGAGAATACTAATTTGAGTTGATAGATTAGGCCCAATATGAAACTTCTTTTTTATGGCTCAAGAATTAATTCAAATTTAATCCGAGCTTAAGCGCGGTTTAAATAAATTACAATTAAATGAACGATAAATACTGCTTCAATGTTTTGCTGGTACAGAATTTAAAAGAAAAAGTCTGCACTAATCTCAGCTTTAGATACGGGTCACGATGATACAATATTTTATTGACACGCAACATTTTGAGCGGACTCAATCGATTTCTAAATAGAGATTAACACTAGAGCAATTTAGAATGATTGAAACGAATTAAAAACATCCGCTAAGACACAATATATCCCCAAAATCTCTTAACTGCTCGTGGAAATGAGTGCAAAAATCGATACAAATCACCGAACAAATACTCGGGAAATCATGGTAAAAATTTTAAAAAATCCTTATTCTGTACATAAATTACCCTTCTGACGTAAAAATAAAGTTTTTAGAGCGCTAATAAAGTCAGTAAATGTCATTAATGAGTAATACCCATCGCGACGCGCCAAAAATTTGAAAACTCGATATAAAAAATGGCTAAAATAATTTGAAAAAATACGCAATATTCCCTTGCCCAAATATTTTTTGACGACAGGAGCGGCCGCCCCCTCCGCCTCCTCTAAATATGCGTTTGCATGAAGATCAGGTCGCTTATAACCAAAAATAGTTTACGTAATGACAAAAATAAGATTCTAACTACACTACGTTAAACCAAAGGAAAAAAAATTAAAAATCAAAAATACAAATTTAGAATTAGATCGGAATCTCAACTTAGATTAAAGCATTAGAGCGTACAGTCAAAAAATGAATACTTTTAGTGTAAGCTTGTAGAGATACGAGGACCTTGTAAGAAAGGACTCGTTTTTAGCTAAAAAATTGGTTTGAAAACAGAAAAAGCAAGTGCAAAAATACTACAGCAATTACACATGTAACGCCTCAGCATTCTGAGAGGGATAGTCGGCAATTTCTAGTGGTGGAATCATAGGTAGCGAATTAGCGCGTACCTATAATATACTTGGGTATCCCTACGACCATTGCACCCCACCCTAGGGCTATAACGGGACATATCTGGGAGATGCGGTTTTTTTAAAAGATGGATTATAGAAAAATTTCGCTGCAGGCGTTTTTTGGTTTTCTTTACACTCAATACTCAGCTTGTAATAAGTGTGCAAAGTTTTGGCGTAACATTATAACATAGACAAACTTTTGATGGAATCTTTAGACAGCCATAGACAAACTTTTGATGGAATCTCTAGACAGCGCGCACACAACTCATTAAAAGTGCCTTATACATTTCATTAGCATACCATTGTAGGAAATAAAATTATCTAAAAATTTATTTTTTTGTTTTCCGAATTTCGCATTGAGTCTAGAGGGGGTGTAAAGAGTGTAAAAACTTGTTGTTGTAAAGAGAGATTTTTGTTGCATTATTGCTTTCTAGATGTCTGCCAACAACTCCGGCTATGAGCTCTAAGAAACTTTTTCTGATAGAAATGTACTACAGCTTAAGGGCTACTTTTTGTTTTACCATACACTGTATTACACTCAATACGGAGTAAGACCTAGAGCGTTTGAAGTTTACACTCTCGTGGATAGTGTAAACGTAGATTTTGTCTAAGATTTCTCTGCCAACTCTTTTGTTTATAAGCCAAGATAAATTGAATGTATCACAAATAGAGTACCTTTTATGGGCTACACGGTACAGCAAACCCTTAAAAACGCATTATTGAGTTATTTATGGGGTGTAAAGTTTGAAATTAGGTGTGTAAATTTTGCAGAAATCACGTTTTCAGCTGTTTTGATTCGTACAAAAGTTATCCACATACAAACATACGACGATTCAAAGGCTACAAACTGGCCTACAACCAATTTCTTTACACTCAACGGGGACTTAGGTTCAGATTTTTGAAAATTGCAAAGTAGAGGATAGTGGAAAATACATTTTAGCCCGTTTTTTTGTTCGCCACTTTCTCCGTTTAGAAGTCGGGTAGGTCTAATAGAATAAAAAAGAAAGTACTTTCTAAATGGTACACGCTACGCGTTGATTTACATCAATATTGAGCTTTTTCGGGAGGTTTATAATCAAAACATTTGGTGTCTTAAACGCGTTTCTGTCTTGTTTTTTTCTGGCAACTTCTCTGGTTATGAGTCTGATATTGAACTCAAGTTTAAAAATGTATCAGGAATCAAACGTGATATGCCAGTTGAGCGCGTTTGTTTGCACTCAGTAATAGTGTAAAGTGGTTTACATCTAATATGTATTTGTCTTCAGGCAATTGTAGAGGCTTAATTTTTTCATAAATGTTTATCGTAATATCAGATTAATATCAGAACTATGAATCCGACTAAAAGCTTCTTTACACTATATGGCTGTGTAAAGGTTACACTGGAAGTTAAACTTACTTCTAGAGCCTTGCGAAGCTATATTGTTTTCCTAAATATTTAACTCACCGTCAGAATTACGAATCTGACTGTTAGTCTCTCCCTAACTAGTAGTTGTGTAAAGTTGGCACTTATCTGTTTATTTGTGTGTAGTTTATACTACAAATTTATTTTACTACCAGAGCTTTGCAAATCCTAAATTTTTTTCAAAATATGTTCTGTAAGGTCAGGATTATGAATCTGACAGTGTATTTTTTACACCCAGTAGTTATGCAAAGTTTGAACGGAAAATCAAATTTGCTTTCAAAAGCGTTGCAGAACCTTAATTTGTTTCAAAACGTTCAATGTAATAACAGGATTACGAATCTGAGAGTAAGTGTCCTTCACACCCGATACTTGCGTAAAGTTTATGTTGAAATTCTTTAATCTGTCTACATGAGGTAAGGTTGTCTTGTTTTAGAAAGATAGTGCTTATGTTCAGAACAATATTGTTTTCCACCATCATGGACAGCTGTCGTCATTGTAGCATGTTACCGCATGAATTTACTTGACTGATTTACTCAAATCTCGCTAATTAAAAGCGGGGTACTAGCAAAGAAAAATGCTCCGATGTAACACAAAAGACGAATATACTTGGGATTGTGGATTATTGAGGATGTAAAAGGAGAGGACTTGTGGAAAAGATACCTATGTAAAGGCCTAAAGTCGCAAAGTCTGCTAAAATCAAGCTTTCTCTAAGCAACGCAAAAAATTGAAGTATATTCTGCGGCTTCTGAAAAAGTGTAAATAACCTTTAAATAACTTTGAATGCTTCACATAAAATTGTATAAACATAATTTGAAATGTTTACTTTTTGCAAATTGTTTGCAAGTTGTGACGCTGACTTGCTTCGTATCGTGATTGATAGAAAAACTAACTGCTATTGTATATAAAGGTGTTTCAGTTTATTATCAAGCGCATTATAGCAAGTAAACATGGTGTCAATTGATTAGTTGATTTCTTGAATTGTTTTTAATGCAACGATGTTTGCTATGTCATTCAATTTGCTTACAAAGTTGCTCCTACTTTACTCCATCTGCTGTTTCCCATAGTTACTGCATAGCTAACTTGCTGCTTTATCAATCGTTTTTTGCTTCAATATCTGCTGGCCGCAGAATATACTTCGATTTTTTGCATTGCTTAGAGAAAGTCTGAATTTTAGCAGATTTTGCGACAATAGGCATATACATACGTGAATTTTTTCCTATTATCCTCCTTTTACATCCTCAATAATCCGCAATTCTAAGTATATTCGTCTTTTTTGTTATATCGGAGATTTTTCTTTGCTAGTAACCTTCTATATGAGCCGAAAATTACAAAACCCCTAAAAATGGCGAAGAAACGCAAAATGTTGCAAAAAGAATGAGGAAGGCCATAATATTTAGGTGGTAGGTGGAATGAGGTTGGTCAACTTTGGATTTAATTTAAAGTCTTAAACAAGAAATATGAAGTATATAAAACAAGAAGTGTATTAAAGGAGATTAAGTAAAAGGAAGTTTTTTAAAGAAATAAAATAATACTACATTTAATGTAATTTAATTAAAAACTATTTGAAGAATCAAATAGCTTCTTTAAAAATCAAACTAAATTAAACGTACTCAAAAAGGCTCCAGAAAAATGCAATATTATAAAAAATTAAAATATAAAAATACAAAAATAAAAGATACGTATGACAGAAATAACAATCAGGAAGAAGTCAAAGCGAAATTAGAAAAAATAGAAGGAACAAGGAGACAAAATATTATCTTGCGAATCGGCAAAGAAATACTATAAATTGAGTGAGCCAAACTCGAATGATAAACTGATATTCGGCTGAAAATTCCCTTGAATTGTGCTTAAATATTGCAAAAAACAAACGTGCTGTTTCTATGACGATAATAATCGTATAATTTCGAGAAAAGTCTAGAAGAATTAAGTTCAAAATGATGGCACGCATTTCAACGTAAATACATTCGCACGAGGTAGATAAATTAGGCTGATTCAAGCGGAAATATAGAGCAGGGTTAATAAATTAATAAATAATCAGGCTGCACATACGACACGCGAATAGCTGATTAATCGATTCGATAAGCGCAACGGTAAGAACATTAAGTAGACGGGCGAACGGGTTTATAGCCAATAAGATAAGGTAGCTATGAAAAGACAAAAAAAGCAAACAGCAAACACATAAAAACTTAGACGCATTAGAAAGGGAGCTAGAAAAAGGGAAATTTAATTAAAAAATCGCATCATAAATTTATCCAATGAATGCATAAAATGATAAATAAATTTTGAATTAATTAATAAATTGTCTAACTAATACAATTAGCAACTGATAGAATAAATGTATTTCATTGATTTGGTTGAGATTTTTTATTGCTTCTTTCAAGTTTGACAACTTAATTTATTTTTATTATTCATGTTTATACATGCACAGTATCATAGATGTGCAAAGTCAAAATTTCTGGGAGGGGTTAGAAGCAAAAATTGCTAGATAGCTATGTACTTCGTGAAAACGGCTCTACAGTCCTTTTAGGGTCGAAAAATTAGCTGATAGCCTTTTTGGTCTCAAAAAATTAGCTACATAGCTATATAAAAAGGTTGTATAGCTAATTTTCTGAGCCAAAAAAAGCTATACAGCAATAGTTTTTCGGCCGAAATCGCTGTACAGCTATCAGTTTTTTGAAGTTCAGGTGTGTAACACCCCCTCCCCCTCCCCATGCTCATGTATGCATAGTATGCAAATTCTGTAGGGGGATGGGGGCTGAAACCAAAAACTTTAATTAGGTTTTTTTTGGACAGAAGCAGAAAACACGTCATAATACTGCTTTTTGCGTTTCTGAACCATACTGTATCTTTCTAGACGACGGAAACATAATAGACCGTTGGAAAATTTCATAAAATTTATCAAAATATACTCAAAAATAGCTGTTTGGCGCGAAGCGTCGAAAAAATTGGCAGTTTCGCGCTAAGAGATCGCTAGAAAATAACAACGCAGCAAATTTTCTATGATTAGTTTTCAGAAAATACAAAATTCTGGGAGTAAAAAACTTTTTATTCAATTTTAAATAAATTTAAATTAAGGAAAATAAACTTTAAGATAAAGCTTCAAAGTTACATCATTGTTTCCGCAAAATTAGGAATCATCTTATTGATTTCACCACCTTCCATTTTTAAACAATCTCTTTTATTTTATTTGACCATTTTTCTCTTTAATTACACTTACTCATTCATTTTCATTGAAAAAATATCATTTTCCTATTTTATTCTTAATATTTTTATATTTTCACTCGTTCAATCATTCAGTGCTTATTCATTTAATTGATTCGTATCATATGGTGGCCCATAAAAAATAGTACTCAAAGTTTTCATCATAACTATAGCTGTATTAAATAATTTGCCGCGTTGTAAAGCTTTTTGAAAACACAAATATAGGGCAACAAGATCGCACAGTTTCATTTAGCTTCCTTTGTTACTAAGTTCTTGGTTTACACTTTTGTAAACGTCCCGTTTTTAGTGACTTACAAAAAAAGGTTAATAATTAGAAGTGTTAATTAGAAAATCTCTGCCTCAAACGTCAACAAAATTTTTTTCCGGTAGAAAGCTATTATAGCACACCTAATTTATTGTTTAATCTCATTAGGTTGAGAACTATCAAGTTGATTGTTCGTTTCAATTTGGTTTTGTAGGTTTTTTATTGTCATATTTTAATTGTGTTTGTATTCAAGAAAAACTTTAGTTTACAAAAATAAGTCGCAATAAACGAATTCGTGCAATCTGAAACCAGTACCTAGAGGTCCTGTAGCTAACGCTTTTTTCTATTGAATGATACAAGTCGCATTACTCTGAGTTAAACAGAAAAAAGTTATAACGAGGAGCTTGCGTGCCATTTTTGAGGCTAGTTGACAAATTTCTTGGTTGTAATTAATTGAAATAGTGATGTTAGCGAAAGTGAAAATTAAAAAGCGGAATAAGACGGGTAAATCAATGAAAGCATATACGATTTTAAGCGCTCTATATTTGTGCTTTTGAAAAAATAGCTACAAGAATGTAATATGTACACCACAGCTATATTTACGATCAGAATAGTGAGTACCATACATGTACAGCATGGGAATTCTAGGAGGGTCAGGCCCGAAATATTTCTAAAAAGTGCCTTTTTTGGCCTAAAAAACGGAGCGTACACGTAAAAAACACTGTTTTTTGACGGTTCAAACAATGCTCGCTTTTCCTAGAACATATCAACGCAAAAAATTCTCAAAAAATTTTAAGAAAATTGAGTAAATTAAACAAAATATAGTCGAAAAATGTGTATGTGGCGCGAAGCGCCAAGAATTGTAGATTTTTGAGCCAAAAATGAACTAAAAACGCTTAAAACGGTATACTTTTTGCAACTTTGACTAACTTTTACGAAAATCGACAATTCTGGAGGGGGTCGCAGTCATTTTCGGGGGAGATCAGTTACCATTCTAGGGGAAGTTTAAACCCCCCAAACCCGTTTCTTCAATAATACGTCTGATGAGTGCCCTTTTTGGGTCATCCTGTAGTAACTTAATCGATTCTTAAGTATTTATTCCATGTAAGTTTAATTTTATTTGACTTATACCTCATTTGGTAAAGTACGGAAAAGTCAAAAAATTTGCAGGTAATACAATTTAAAATGATAGTTCATTAAAGTTCGTACTTTTGTGCGAGTAGTATGAGATCGGCCAATGCTTTTTGTCGCATATTTAGCCAAGGAACCTTCCGAATTGGGAGAAATTAATGAGATGGACGTGTCCTGATATTTAAGAGGATGAGCCTTGGCCATGTTTAGTCGGTCGCTTTCTCTCATGTGAACCTGAATTATAAACATAAAACAAAGAGGTGCCTGCTCACTTTAATACGAGTTTAAATCAATAAACTAGATGAATTATATAAATTAATTCATCAATTAATAATATAAATTCATTAACAGAATAAAATAATAAAATAATAAACAAATTCAAATCAATTAAACAAAACTTAAATAACATTTCAACAAACGGCACATAATTCAAAGTTAGCTCGCGACAAAACCAAACTCAAGCAATTGGGTTTGCATTCGTAATTACTATAACTAATAAAAATAATTCTAATAAGCACATAATAATCAACTGAACAATATGAGAATTCCGGCTGGTCAGCACCGAAAATTTTTTCTTACTTGATTTCTTAGACTTTAAAACAATGAGTGCACGTCAGAAGCATTATTTTCGATGTTTCTGACAATTTTCATTGTTTTAAAACATAAAACACTTAGAAATTATTTGAAAAAACGTGAAAAACTTGGACAAAATATGGTTTAAAAATTGCCAAAATTTATAACTTTGGAGTCAACAAAATTGTTAAAAACACATAAAGCAGCTTATTTATTCGGTTTACAAAAACCTTGGAAATTCTGGGGGTTTTACCTTCTTGCAGGGGTCAGCGCCATAGATGTAGAGCATGGCCAATCTGGGGCAGGGGTCAGCCGGTCTGGGGGTGGATCGAAAATTGAGCTTTTTGGGCCAAAATAACCTAAAAAACTTGTGTAAGCGGCACGGTTTTTTTGTATTCGGCAAAGATTTTTCCCGATGTACAAAAGACTTTTCGGGACCGTCTTTGTACATGTACAAAGATTTTTGGGAAGACAAAAATTGCAAAAAAGGTCTATAATTCGAAAAAATTTCGGCGCTTCGCGCCGAAATGAGTAATTGTGTGTTCTATATATCTCTATAATGGCAGAAATTGCATTTCAAAAGTAAAAATGTCAAATTTTTCGGCGCTTCGCGCCGTTTTAAGACGATTCTTAGTGATTTTTGCCCTTAGAGACCCAGAAATTAGCTAAAACACACTACGAAAAGTCGAAGAACTCTGTTTTTACGATACTAAAATCGCTGCTGTACCATATTATAGTACCCAAAAATTTTGTGTGTACAAAATGTACAAAGATTTTTAGGAAGACAAAAACTGTAAAAAGGTGTAAAATTCCCAAAATTTTCGCGCTTCGCGCCGAACTGATAAATTATTTGTCCTATATATCTTTGAAATGGCAGAATTTGCATTTAGAATGGAAAAATGTCAATATTTTTCGGCGCTTCGCGCCGTTTTCAGATAATTTTTAGTAATTTTTAGCGTCATAAACCCAGAAATTAGCTAAAATACACTACCTAAGATCGAAAACCCTGTTTTACCACACTAAAATCGCTACTGTACTATATTATAGTACACAAAAATTTGCATGTGCAAAATGTACAAAGACTTTTGGGGACCATCTTTGTACATGTACAAACGGACCTTGTACAAAAAAACACTGGTAAGCGGTAAAACAGCGTTGAAACTACGTTATTACACAGTTTTTAGTCAATTTAAAGCACTTTTGAGAAAAATTTTCAATTTTCGTTTGTTTTTGGCCTTCATTTTGCCTCCTTTTCCCAACAAAATTTTCCATTTTTCCAGTATGGGGGTCTAGAGACCCCCAAACCCCCTGTGCATGTCTGGTCAGCTCCCATTCTAGAGTATCAAGCTCCTCAACTTTCTAGAAACACGTATGATAGGTAAAAAAGAGTAAGATCAAAAATTGTCAAAAATTAAAGATAAAAATTAAAAAGGATAAAGCAGGTGAAAGAATATTTTTCGACAAAAAAATGTGTATTTTTCTAGCTTATTAAATTTTTTCTTTCTTACTGTTTTTTTTTTGTTGAAAATATATAAGTATCATACGACATGCGCATTAGGTAAGTACGTATGTGCATGTGGCGTACTTGCGCAATAGATTGGCAATCATTGGCCATCCCACGCTCAGATTCATATATTGTATTTTTTCATTACAGCATTTAGCATATTGTAGATTTATCACACTGTGGATTTAGCCAGGCACGTAGCTAGCCCTCCTATTTTGGGGGGTCAACACCAATTTTGGGGGTCTAAGCCATAAATAGCACAAAATAACGTGTGAAAAAACCTATTTTTTCGTTTTTTTCTGAATTTCGGAGGGGGTCCGGACCCCCGCATCCCCCCTCCACGGCTACGTGCCTGGATTTAGCACGCAGTAGATTTTTTTGACATCTTTTTAAATTGTTAAAATTAAAGTCTATGTTTCTCACCCTAATTGCTACTTAATACTAATGGACATAAATCATTGTCCAGAGCTCTTAAAAACTATTCAATCAGGCACTCGATTCACGAAGTCACCAAATGTTGCATTTTTTAGTCATTTTTTCTAGCTCAAAAACTGAAACTTCAAAAAATTGAGCAGAAGAAAACTATCGGCATAACAATGCACGAATAAAAATGAAAAATTCGTAAAGTCATTATAAAATAGTTTAAAAACTTAATTACAAAAAATGAATTAAAAAATATATAAATGTAAACAAATAATAAATAAAAATAATAATTACGAATAAAAATCAATAAAAAAATTACTTTGGGAAAACGTTCAGTTTTTTCGCGACCCCCTATTGTCTCATCTTTCCGTGACAAACGACCAGAATCGGGGGCCACGTGTTCTGGTCCGGCCATTTCCGGTTGGGCCGGGAAGCGATTGGGCCCATAACAAGCGTCCTCCAGGCTGGACAAACATGCTTTGTGAATCAAAATCTCACAACCTGAAATCATCAATTTTTTTAGCTTTTTTATTACAGTTTTAATTAAAAATCTGGGATAAAAATTGAAAAAATATCAAATTTTTTTTACTTTTCACAACATTTTTTTGAAAACATTTTCACTATTTAATATATTACGTTTTAGTACTTTCTCTCTACTTGAGTTTACTCGACTTAAACTCTGATTAGATAGATATTTGAGTAAATCGATAAGTAAGTGATGACGTCACCAAAAAATGTTTGACGTCACCTGAACACATGAAGACCTGCGGCATTACGCCCCAAATTAATTCCTGACACTGAAAACAAAGCGTCGGCGAAGAAACGAGCGTAAATAGAAATTGGTGGCCTTTGATTTGCATCGCCTGTAAGTAAGGATAGGTGAGTATAAATACTTTTTAAAATACGTTTAAAATATTATCAGAGAAAATTTTAATACTCATTTATTTCGAGAATTTGGACGGATGATCAAAATCAACAGACGGGCATACGGAGGGGATCCTGGGGTCATGATACCCTCCCAGAATTCTACCAACCCAATCGAATTCTATTTTTGAAATTTCTTCCGTTTTTTTGTATTTTCCCTGCAATACGATAGAGCTACATGAGGAATGTCGAAAATGCGTTTTTTGCTCATAACATCTATTTTTCGGCCTTTTTTTATACCTTTATAATTTTTCACATCCGGACCCCCATGAATATAGGCGTTGTCCGTGGAAGTTGATATCCAATTTCAAGTGTGCATAGAAGTGAAAATTGCAATCATTGATAGTGAAATCCAAATAAAGAAATAATCAAATTGAAATAATAATTTAATTTTCTGAAATTTCTGCTTTTATTTGTAGAAAATTATTTTGATTCCTTTTTCAATGAAATCAAAATGATAAAATAGTTAATAATTTTTAGATGACGAACAGAATCGAAATCGGCACTAGACCGCCTAAAATTCCATACTTCATTTTTTGTTTATAGCAATGTTTCTACACACGTCAGTGTGTTAATGAATTTAGTAACTAATTATTTTAATTGATTAATTAATTTCACACCTTAATGTTAAACGTCCTATATATAGTGTTTTTTACATTTATCGTCAATTTTTCGGTCTGAAGATTTTAAAAACTTGAAATTCAAGCCCTGGCTGCGATTGATTGTGACCATACATGATCTTAGGGAAGGGTTTCACCCTTATCCCCAGAAAAAATTTCACCCCCATCCCCCAGAGATCGCGATTTTCAAAAGTTTTCAGAAAATTTTTAAAAATTAATAAAAAGGTGCTTTTTTAAGCGTTTTTAGCTATCTATTTGCTCAAAAAAGTCAGATTTCGGCGCTTTGCGCCACAGTGACTACTATTTGTTCAATTCGTTCGACTGCTTCGATTTTTTTTGGATTTTTTTTCATGTTTTTATGCTCTAGAAAGATAAAGCATCGTCAGAAACGCCGAAAAATTGTGTTTTTGACTCGTGCCTACCTTTTTTGGGCCTAAATCGGCACTTTACAATTCCCCCTCAGAAGTCTTATGCTGTGCATATCTAATTGCAACCAGTACCAAAGCAGCATTCTCGCGGCATTATTTCTCTATTATTTAACTTAATAGTTTATCAAATACTTAATTCGGCTAACTTAGATCGTGTCCAAATTCACAAAAATGGCGGGAACAAATTCAAAAAAATTGAAACATCGACTAAAACGGCCTTTTAGAGATTCCTTTGGAGATATTTCTAGCTTTTTAGAAGATTTTAAGTACTTCGTAAAAAATAAGCCTCAAAATTCTGGTCTTACTAGAAAACGAGATTCCCTGTTTTATATTTTTCCATCTAATTTCTAAGCTAGTTTTATGATCGAATTTTCGCCTTCTCATTCCTTTTTAATTACCAGGTCGTTTAAATAACCAGGGGAGACGCGATTTGAACAGTTTATAATTTAAAATTATTCAAGACATTTTTATTAATCATGCATGATTAATCGTTATAATTATCAATTATTATAATCATAATAAATTGCTAATAATATTTAATTAGATTGACACATAACTTAATTCAATTTTTTCTTTTCTTCAGTTTTCCCCATTTATTGGTTTTCCTTCAAATACCTGTTTGCCTAATTTCGACATGCTTCGTTTTCCCTTCGAGACAAACAGCGGGCATTTTTCCAACAATTTTTCGTGCACTGAATTAGCCGGTTTAATGTGCAATAAATTTAACACGGTATTGAGGCAAGTCGCTAATGCCTTTAAATAGAATTTAAGGATAAATAATGTAAAAATAAGTTAAAACGGATGAAAATATAAACGTATAGTACAACTTGCATTAATCAGAGAAAAGAGCAGTAATAAAAATATGAAAAATACCAATTTATTATATTAATTATATAAATGACAAGAAAGAATGCTTTGATGGAGCAAAAAAGAGGAATATTCTTGGATTTCTTTATTTTTGAGGGTGTAAAAGGATGGGACTAGGGAAAATTTCGCTAAACGCGCAAAAGCCGTAAGAATGTGCTAAACAGTTAGACTTTCTCTAAACAACGCAAAAATCGAAGTATGTTCGGCGGCTTATGCCTGTTTCTGTACACTAAAACTCAAATTTTCACAGGCCGCAGAATTTACTTCGATTTTTGCGTTGTTTAGAGGAAGTCTGACTGTTTAGCATATTCTCACGGCTTTTGCACGTATAGGGAAATTTTCCCTAGTCCCCTCCTTTTACATCCTTAAGAATAAATAAATCAAAGTACATTCATCTTTTTTTGCTCCATCGGACCATTTTTTCTTGCTAGTATGCCACTTTTTCTTAGCATGATTTTGTCCTTAAACACTGCATTCTCATTACAAAAAAGGCAGTCTAACTAACCATAATCAGAGTAAAAAACCTACGTAATCAGAGTGAAAAACCTACGTTGGATCGATTTAAAAAAATTGGCGTAAATATTTTTTTAAATTTCAAACCAGAAATGCTCGAGGAAAGCTAAACTAGAGCTTGCATAAGCAAATATTAACGGCAACACTTTTTACTTTTTCTCAAACTGTTTCCAGCTTCATTATCAAGTGTTGACGTTGAAAGAAAGATAACAATTGCAGTCAGAAAATTTATTGAATTAAAATTTGCGTCAATGCCGTTATTAATTCAATTAACGTAAAATCCTGCATCGACAGAAACAGCAAGCGAAAGCCAGGCATAGGGCAACAAATACATCAGTGTGTAAATCAACGCAATGATGTGTCGGCCATCAAAAATCGCAAGCAATTGAACAGTGCACGAGAAAGCAACAAAAATTAGTAGTCTAGCAAAACAATATGAACGATTCCGGCTAAAAATCAACAATCCGGTCGACGAGTCAGCAAATGCAAATAATTTAAGAAAATTTCTGAGCCGCATACATTTCAAAATGGACAGACATAAATTTTCATGGATTTTAACAAGAAAAAATATTTGAATCGCTTTGATAATGACAGCGCATAATAATTATAATTATTATTATTATGAAATAATTTGCGAGTAGTGTTTTAAAAAAGGTTTATCATTCAGTTACCCGTCAAAACAATGCATGTTTGTGTCACGAAAAGCGAAAATTTGCAGTTTTATTTAATTTGGAAAACTCAATTTTTAGTAGTTTTTTGTTAAAATGCGTGTTTTCGCGTTTATTTAAATTTTATATCATGTAAGTATCTTAACCACGCAAGTATACTAAATTTTTATTTTTAAATGTCAAAATTATATTTATTGCTTCGTCTTTTTTTTAGTTTCGGTCTGGAATTTAAGTATCAATCAAATCACTTGATGTTATTTATCTTTAATCCATACACCTATGGTTAAGAGCGCCAGATGACCCCAAACAGCCACCCAGGCTAATCTTCTATCAAATCCACGTGAATACATTCAAAATATACTCCTTTAATCGAGTAGCAATTGTTTTCATATTAAATCAACAGGACCTACTTACAAAATATACTAATTTCCTGAAAAAGACGAAACCTCACATAAAAACTACACAGACCTTATGAAAAGTATATACATTTCCTTCGAAACACATGACCCTCCGCAAAATCTACATAGTCCCACTCAAAGTATATTTAATTCTTTTGAACCCTAAGAAACCCCCGTAATATCCATTGAATTCAATACAAAATACGCACTAATACCAGACAACACCTGTTATTACATAAAATAAATAGAATTATGTTGAAAGTATGTGAATTTTGGGCCCAGAAAGGAATTTGCATATAATCTACATGATGAACAAAATATGGATATCAATGACGCAATTCACTGGCCTATTTTAAAACCACCAATCATAATCTAGAATCTGAAAATCTAGCTAATGAACAGCCAATAGGAAAAGTCACGTGTTAGCTAATCACACCCCCAAGACAAAAAATATAAAAACTTATATCACCATAGATAAGCGCTCAGTTTATCCGTTGACCTAATTCCATCTGCGTCGTTAATTGTATTTATTCGGAATTAATTATTCTAATAACGCTGTATAGCCGCTTTCGGCTTCGGACATTTTAAGAATCCCGCTTATCGTCGCGTGTCATCGTCTGCGTTGTTTTTTTGAATTTATCTTACGCACTGTAAGTTTAATTAGTTAATAGCTGCATATTATACTTTTTTGCTGTGAATGATTTAACAATAAAATCACCCCCAAATATTATGATAATTAACGCAGTACGTAACGTGACATTAATTGTGGTGGCAGCGGTGGGATTGTCCGTTCTATCTTGAAAAAAATGGCTTAAAAATATTGGATTATCTTTTGAACCCCCATAATTAAAATACTTATTAGTAATAAATTAATTATTGACTGCGAGGAAATCCATAAAATTAATAAGAAATTTATTCGCTTTTAGCTTCGAAAAACATAGTGGAATTTATTTAATCCCCTGGAAGTTTTATATGTTTTACCTTCTAACCACGTCTTCCCTTTAAAAAATTACGGCGTAAATTCCTAAATTTATACATATTATTAGGAATTTATCGAATTTGGTGTTAATAAGTTGTGGAGTCCTTATTAGGGGCTAAGGAAATCACGCAACGAAGTAACACTGTCGTAGATATATTCCTACGTAAATTATGAGGTGAAAATACGACCTTGTGGATATATCCTTACGTTCTAGAAACGAGGTGAAAACACAATTGAATAAATTATATTTGAAAGGTTTTCCGTAATTTTTTTCCTTTGAGCGCGCGTGGCGGTGACTATACATAGCACCGTTGGGTACCCTTATATTATTTTTGCTGATAGATACTGGCCAGGTCTTCAGTAAACCTTTGTTTATTATTAATTATAAAGCGTAAAAACGCGAAATTGAAATTGGAAGCGTGAAAAATAAAGTTAAAATAATAAAGCGAATTTCTCAAATAGATTCTAATCAGAGTTATACGGAATCTATTTAACAAAATTTATTAGAACGAATTTTCAAAATAGATTCTAATCAGAGTAATACGGAATCTATTAATTCTGACGATAAAATTAGTGAAAGTGAAGATAATTTGGAACATTTATCGCAGTCTGAAGCTCTTGAAGCTTTCGAAAGTACTCTTGACGCTCATCAAAATTTTCTTAACTCACTTTTTCAAAGTACTTTTCGTACCCCAAGAGCTCACAGTACCCCCAGGGCAGAGACTCGACCTCCCGTTCCTCCTCGCAGATCTAGATTGTTTTCTGAGACACCTTGTACGTCCCAACAAGGTTTCATACCCACTGATTCTTTTCAAGCCACAGAAATTTTACAAAAAACCAGCGTTTTTCCAGAAAGTTCGTTAAAACCTTTTAAAGAATTTTTAATACAAAAATCTGGTAGACCAGTGACAAGAAGTATGGTTACCGATCCAGCTCAACTTGAGGCTGCTTTAAAAAAAGCTTTTGAAGGCTTTGCCGAACCTCTAACTGAAGAAGTGAAACAGCTCAGAGAAACTGTAAGGGATGGTAATCAACCCCCAGGTATCATAGGAGACCCTCTTTTACGGTTAGGCACCCTTATCAGCAGTAGACCTCCAAAACCTTTTTCTGGTGCGTTTGGAGAATCTTTTCGAGATTGGCTGGAAAAATATGAGAAATATTTGACTCTTCAAGGAGTCTCAAATGCCGATACTGCCTATAAATTAGCATTCCTGGAGTCCAACCTGACCGGAACCGCTTTAGCAACCTTATCTAATGTACTTAAAACTCTTCGTGAACCAACGTATGCAGAGTTAATAGAAGCACTAAAGGAGCAATTTCCGGAGGGCCGGGATTCTGATATATACCAAGGAATGATATACGACGCAAGGCAACGGAAAACTGAAGCCGTTTTGGAATTTTCCGAGAGATTAAAGAAATTGGCAAGATCTGCTTACCCCCAACTTTCGGAAAATAATCGTGAATCTATCATAAAACCAATTTTTATACGAGGATTAAATCCGAAAATTTATGAAGGAATAAAATATCAAGAATTTTCTACTCTTGCTGATGCAATAAAAAGAGCTACGTATACTGAGCAGCAAATTTTTCGGGAGTCCATACAAGAATATCCCGTTCCACCCATAAGCTCTCATGCGTATAATTTATCTATCTCACCATCTATAGATCGGATAGCCATGGAAAAAGAATTACAACAAATTAAAAATATGTTATCGAAAAGTATTGGTTCTCCAACCTGCTGGCGATGCGGCCGTCGGAATCACACTGCAGATGTGTGTTATGCGAATCGTGTGCGGCCAATTGGACCGCACATCACTTGCTTTAAATGTGGCGAATCAGGCCAACATTATCCCCGCGATTGCCCGATAACTCGAAATGGTAATATTAATAATTCTTATAGAAATCGTAGAGATTATCAAAATTTTAATAATCGTAATAGTAATTCTATCGGTAATAGAGATAATTTGTCGCAAAGAAATAGTAATGTTTATAATGCACAGATTATACATGGAAATAGGAATAATAATCGTGCATATAATACGGGCAGAAATGATGTGGTTCCTCAAATTACTACCCCCATAAACGATCGAGTTAAATCTGCTGATTCTACATTAAAAAACAATCGAACCGTACGATTTTCTCCAAATCTTGATGAATCTAAAAGGAAAATAAATCATTATATTACTGCAGAAAATCATAATGATGAACCTCCTGGAAATTTGAGTTTTTTGGATGTAGAAGACGAAGCACTTCTACCCCCATTATTCCTGATACTCAAATAAATACTCAAGTAAATGTTATATCCTGTCCAACCACAGACTCGTCAAATGCCATCCCTGACAGCCCTGCCTCACCGCCGCCGAAGTTTTCTGGCACAAATTTAGAAAATTTAAATCAAGGCGAGCCCCCATTTCATTCTCGTTCTCCATCTCCAACACCCACTGAATCATTTCAAATCGATGGCCTAGCTCCAGGCCTACGGCGCGATTTCGCTGATAGAGAGGCTCCAACGAACCGAGATGAATTTATGTATGAGCAGAGAATCAACGACATCAACAACTATTTGGACGACGTTTTTCGAGAGCCAGAAATCATATCTCCCGATTTGAATAGTTCGAGTGATGAAGAAAATGATGGCTATACGTGCGGCCACAATGATCCGCAAGGTTATCCGGCTCTAGTTTTATGGGGCCATAATGGTTATCCTATCGATTCGACCATTTCGGCTGGACAACCATTAAATAATTTAAATTTAGAACCGGAGACTGATTCATATATGTCCGCCGTTGAAAACGAATTTGAGGGCCGCTGGAATGTGCTGCATTCACCTAATATGAATGTTTTAGGCTGGCCGAATTCGAATCCTATTCGATCATTATTCGATTTTGAAGTTCGCTCCCCATGCACATGCACAACTTGCCCAGTACACGGAAATCAGGCTGAATATGAGACAACGGCTAGTCGCAAGCGTTGCCGTCCAGCAAGCATGCCGCCCGTCGTAAAAATACCCAAATTGGAAAAGAAAGAAAAGTCATCCGTCGAAGAATATGACCGTGACGGCATGAAGAAGGATGAGGAAACGCCATCAACGAGCACTAAATGGGACCGCCACGAATATTCAGGTGAACCATTTTCTTTACTGATAATTATTTTTTTAGTTTTTACTTTTACGACTAAATTATTCTTTATAAAATCTATTAGAAATCACAAAAGCCTTACATTGAATTATATAACGAACAAGATATCAAATATCTATTTGCACTTATGTTGTATTATGCAAATTGATAAACTTTCAGAATTCAAAAATAATTTTAAATCTATTATTATTGAGTTGTATTCCTTTATTTATGCATATATTTTTGAAATGTGTTTATTGACTCGCCATTGCTTTTATTATATGCGTCTGGATTTAAAAGTTATCAAAGTTAAATTAAAACATTATATTTTGCTTGAATCTATTAGCCACAGCTGCTATGAACAAATTATAAATTTATTTTATTCATTCTCCAAAAATATTGCCAATCTGCATCTTTTTCCATTGAGAAAATTATTTTCCCAAAGTCAACAAGCTAATTTTTTTCCCACATTTCAATTTTCGTTTCCCCAATTATTTGTGATGAATAGAAGTTTATGTTCTGTGCATTTGCAGACCTATCAGACAACGAATCGTAATGCTAAGGTGGAAAAGCGAATTAAAGGAAAGAGTGCAGTTAATTTTATGATAGTCATCACATTGTTGCTATGTGTTTTTATGTGTTATGCACCCACAGCACTTGGGGAAGGGGAATTTCAAATCTGCGGAACAAGTAGAAGCGGTCATCCCGTTAGTTTACCCCGTTCTGTTCGTTGCACCTTACCCGGAGGAGCCCTAAGTAAACCAATCAAGAAAAATGTTACCGTATTTATACCTCGCGTTCAACCTAAAAACACTCCTGCCATAAAATGTATGATAGTTTCCCGAATTGTTTGTACTAATATGGGATTTTTCGGCTCAAAAGGAATAATTTCTGATCAAAGTACTATTACGCCTGTACCCTATGATGCTTGTAAAGATTCTTACGATAAGAAAAATTATATGAATCATAAATTAATCAGAGATCCCCATGGATTTTTGACCACTGATTTAACCCTAAATATTCGATTTTCGTGGTGTTGCCGTGACGTATGTACATCAGTTTCAAATTTTGTAATTGAAGAAGGCCAAGTAGCCAGTTGGGACGGAGATAATCTTATATCTGATCTTGGTGATTTAAGTTCATGTAGACCTATTTATGGAAAATGCAAAAATTTGGAAAGCACTTTTATTTGGAATGGCGAAATATTTCAAGAAATTTGTCCATATACTTCCCATGGCACCTATAATGGACTTTTAAGTTATCCTTATGTAGTAATAGATGAATTGCAGAGTGCGTTTATAATAAAAGAAAAATATACAAAGTGTAGTGATTTGTTAGATGTATACAGTTCAGAGCAAGGAGTAATAGTTCAAATAGCCCAAATGGAACCCTTACGGAGCCCAAGTGTACCAAAAATTTATAAAAAGGTCGCTCAAATTGATTTTGACCCAGTTAATTTAAAATTGAACTATTTAGAATTAAGGCTTCTCCAAGAAGAAATATCTAATTTTCGAAGAATTTGGATCGAACTTTGTCATAGTCTCCAAAGACATATGGACGTTATTTGGCAATTATTATATATTGACCCAACAGTAGGAGCCCGAGCTTTCTTTCAACGTACAGATATAGTGGCCGATTTTACCGGCCAGGCCTTGACTATATGGGGATGTAAAAAAATTAATGCGACTAAAATTTATATGGACCATAAAATCAATGATACATGCTATAAATATCTCCCGGTAGAATATGAAAAGGAAGTATGGTTTGTTTTACCTGGTGGATCTGATCTAGTGCATTTTTCGGAAACGGTAAATTGTTTACATAAAAAAATTGAAATTTTCCGTTATAAAGATAAATGGATAACTAATATGGGAATGATTCATGTTAGTGAAATTCCTGTCGAACTAAACTGGAAAGACACTACCTCCCTCTTTCAATTTAATACACCGGCTGTCTTCCATGATCGCTTAGCTGCTGGTCAACCCACTTTTGGCCTTTTCCGAAATTATTTATATAAAACTGAACATCTAGAGAAAACTATAAATCGTCTGATACAATATACATCACAGATGGCCCTCCAACCCGGGGCACTTTATGACACATTAGCAGGAGTCGGAATTGGAATCAAAAATACATTAGAAGGGGCTGGAAATGCCCTAGAACACTTATTTACTGGAACTCAATCTAGTTTTACCTCAAATTTCAGAACTTTATTGAAAGGACCTATCCAACTTTTAATCAATTTAATTTTATTGATTCTTGTGACCGCAGTAATTGGGTATTTTGCATATTTATATATAATTCGGAAACGTTCGAGAATTTACACCTCTGTTTTGCCCACTACTTCGAGTTCTCCACCCATTGAGTCCATTGGAAACACGCTTTGGAACCTTTTAAAACATAATGAACCAAAAACAAAATGTCATAATTCAAAAAATAAATCAATGTCAAAAAATTCGAGAAAAAAGGTCTTTTGGACTAAAAATTCAGAAAAACAAAATATTGATGATTCTAACGTTACTGTTGCCGCCGTAAGTCAGATTCCTAAACGAACCCCTCACATTAAAGTGATTCTCAACAACTGCATTGAAGTCACAGCCCTCATTGATACTGGGGCAGTATTTTCTCTCTTAGATCAAAAAATTGCTGAAAGAATCCCTAATTTGAATATTTATGGAACTTTTGTACGGCCAATAGCTGCTAATGGACAAGAAATACCAATCATAGGATCGGTTATAATTTCAATAGCATTTCACGATGTAAATGAAACAGTCTTAGTTTATATACAACCAAACTGTTCGTCAGATCTTATTTTGGGAACCAATTTTCTATCAAAATTTAATAACATACAGCTAAACTGGAAAAAAGCAACAATAAGGTTTCGAGAATTATATATCCCATGTGAAGGTATGTATTATAATTCCCCAGAAAATCGAAGCAATGTAACAATAATTGAGCATGAAATAGTGCCTCCGCGTTCTATACAAACTATCTATGGAAGAATATCGCAAAATTATAAACCGACTGACACCGTTATTTTCATTCCAAATGGAACACAGGACAAAAGAAACCTCTATTTAGCTCATTCTATATGCACTGTGTTGCCAAATGGCATGATTCCTATTCAAATAATGAATCCTACTTCATCTAGCATTTGCTTATACCCCAACATAAAATTAGGTGTCGTAAATATACATACAGAAAGCAATAAAGTCGACACGCTAATGGAAAATGACTCAAACGTTCTTGCAATTGAAAACATAGAGCAATGGATTCGCCAAAATGCTGACATATCTCCAGACTTGAGTGAAAGAGAACGTGAAGAAATCATAAATGTGCTTATAAAATTTCCGAGTCTCTATGCAATAGGAGAAATGGACGTAGGGAGAACAGGACTAATTGAACATGAAATAGATACAGCCGAAAACGACCCTATAAGAAAACATCCTTTTCGGACTTCCCCAAAAGAAAAAGAAATAATTATGAATGAAGTTAAAACACTAGAAAGTAAAGGAATAATACGCCCAAGTACTTCTCCATGGTCTACTAATGTTGTTTTAGTTCGGAAAAAAGATGGCACACATCGAATGTGCATAGATTTTCGCAGTATAAATGATGTTACTAAGAAAAACGTATACCCATTACCAAGAATTGACGATATATTAGATACACTTAATGGCATGAAATATTTTACTACATTAGACCAATCAAATGCATACTATACTATTCCTATTACCGAAACAGACAAGGAAAAAACCGCTTTTAATACACCCATTGGTTTATATGAATTTAATTATCTCCCATTTGGCTTATGTAATGCCCCAGCTTCTTTTTCACGCTTAATGGACATTGTCTTATCTGGCTTACAATGGAGTATATGTTTAGTATATTTAGATGACATATTAATTTTCGCCCAAAATCATGATGAAATGATTCAAAGGACTAATACACTCCTTGAACGATTAAATAATGGGAAAATTAAGTTAAAATTAACAAAATGTAAATTTTCGTACAATGAAACCACATATTTAGGGTATAAAATATCAGAAAAAGGAATCCTACCTGATGAGAAGAAAGTGGAAGCAGTCAAAGCTATGCCTAGACCTACAAATGTAAAAGAAACTAAATCATTTCTTGGATTAATTTCCTATTATCGAAAATTTATCTCAAATTGTTCTAAAATTGCTGAACCTTTGACTAAATTACTTAGGAAGGGAAATCAGTTTCAATGGAAAGATGACCAGGAATCCGCTTATCAAATTTTGAAGGAAAAACTAATTCAAGCCCCTATATTAAGTCATCCAGATTTTACAAGACCATTTATATTACAGACAGACGCATCTTACACAGGAATTGGCGCTGTATTGTCTCAAATTGGAAAAGATGAACTTGAACATCCAATTGCATTTGCTAGTCGATCATTAAGAGGTGCAGAAAAAAATTACTCTGTAACCGAATTAGAGACCCTCGCAGTAGTAGAATTTGTTAAGTACTTTCGTCCCTATTTATATCAACAAGAAGTTATGATAGAAACAGATCATACTGCAGTGAAATCCATCTTAGAAAAACCAAACCCTTCTTCGCGAATAGCAAGATGGGGTATTGCTTTGGCTGGAACTAAAATAAATGTTGTCCCACGAAAAGGCACAAAAAATCAAAATGCTGACACTTTATCTAGATTAATTAATCCACAAGAAAATATTTACTATGATGTTGACGAGAATGAATTGAAATTTAACGAAAGTTTTACTCCTGAAATAAATACTATGCAATTAGAATTAAAACAAGGAGATCCTAGTTATCCGAATATCGAAATGGGTAAATTACAATATGAAGATCCAGAACTGCAGAAGTATTTTCCACCAAATGAATTAGATGAGAAATTTATTTTAGAAAATGGTTCGCTATTCAAAGTGGATGAACACATTAAGAGAATTGTTGTACCTGATAGTTTGAAAAAGTTTATCATTTATACTCATCATGATGATGAATTTGCTGGTCATTTTGCAGCTCGGAAAACTATTGACTTGATTGCAAAGAAATATTATTGGAAGAATATGAACCAAGAAATAAGAGAATATTGTAAAACATGCAATATATGTCAAAAAAATAAATCGACCCGATTAAAAGTGGCTGCAGATATTCAACCTATCCCATGTTTAGGTCCATTCGAAAGAATTGCAGTAGATTGCGTCGGACCCTTAAATATCACTGAATCTGGCAATAGATTCATCGTAGTATTTATTGATTATTTCACAAAATATATAGAAGCATTCGCAACTCCTAACATAACAGCAGAAACAATAGCAAAAATATTTGTAACTCAGATTTGTTGTAGGCATGGAGCACCCCAAATACTTCAGTCCGATCGAGGATCAGATTTTACTTCAAAATTGATGGAAGAAATCACTAAATTATTTGAAACCCGAAAAATACACACTACAGCCTACCATCCGATGGCTAACGGAGAGGTAGAACGCGCAAATCAAACGCTAATTACGAGAATAAGGATGTATATGAATAAAAATCAAATAGATTGGGATGAACACTTGCCTTACGCTGTTTTTGCTACTAACATACACGATAATGAAACGACAGGAGCTAGCCCTTTTATGCTTATATATGGCCGAATACCTAAACTGCCTATCGATGCAGTCCTAAATTATAATAAACCATTTTATCTTGTAGACACAGAGACATATGAACAAGAAGTTAAGAAACATTTTTCGGAAGCCTTGACAAAAGTACAAAATCAAATTGAAATTTCACAAGCTAAATATCAAAAAACACGAAATGTGAAAGCTAGAAATGTAAATTACCAACCAGGAGATTGGATCTTGTTAGAAAATGAAAGCACTAAACGTGGAATCCCAAAAAAACTTTTACCCACTTATACTGGTCCATATCAAATCAAAGAAGTCAAATATCCCAATATTGACATCAACGTTGGAAATGGACGAATACAGCCCGTACATGTTAATCGAACAAAGTTGTTCAAAGTGCGACCTGAGGATCAAAAAGCCGACAAAGAGACCGAAAGAATTGATGAGGATTTTCAAGATCTTGATGATGGATATACTGGACGACACATCAAGAAGATGCGCGTAGACAATGAAGATAGAGTTACTGGCCCGACTCATGACTATAACCTACGCAGTCGACACGTTTGATTACAAACGAGGACGTTTGAAGCTAAGAGGAGGAGTGTCACGAAAAGCGAAAATTTGCAGTTTTATTTAATTTGGAAAACTCAATTTTTAGTAGTTTTTTTGTTAAAATGCGTGTTTTCGCGTTTATTTAAATTTTATATCATGTAAGTATCTTAACCACGCAAGTATACTAAATTTTTATTTTTAAATGTCAAAATTATATTTATTGCTTCGTCTTTTTTTTAGTTTCGGTCTGGAATTTAAGTATCAATCAAATCACTTGATGTTATTTATCTTTAATCCATACACCTATGGTTAAGAGCGCCAGATGACCCCAAACAGCCACCCAGGCTAATCTTCTATCAAATCCACGTGAATACATTCAAAATATACTCCTTTAATCGAGTAGCAATTGTTTTCATATTAAATCAACAGGACCTACTTACAAAATATACTAATTTCCTGAAAAAGACGAAACCTCACATAAAAACTACACAGACCTTATGAAAAGTATATACATTTCCTTCGAAACACATGACCCTCCGCAAAATCTACATAGTCCCACTCAAAGTATATTTAATTCTTTTGAACCCTAAGAAACCCCCGTAATATCCATTGAATTCAATACAAAATACGCACTAATACCAGACAACACCTGTTATTACATAAAATAAATAGAATTATGTTGAAAGTATGTGAATTTTGGGCCCAGAAAGGAATTTGCATATAATCTACATGATGAACAAAATATGGATATCAATGACGCAATTCACTGGCCTATTTTAAAACCACCAATCATAATCTAGAATCTGAAAATCTAGCTAATGAACAGCCAATAGGAAAAGTCACGTGTTAGCTAATCACACCCCCAAGACAAAAAATATAAAAACTTATATCACCATAGATAAGCGCTCAGTTTATCCGTTGACCTAATTCCATCTGCGTCGTTAATTGTATTTATTCGGAATTAATTATTCTAATAACGCTGTATAGCCGCTTTCGGCTTCGGACATTTTAAGAATCCCGCTTATCGTCGCGTGTCATCGTCTGCGTTGTTTTTT
Organism: Mermis nigrescens; assembly: GCA_036768485.1. NCBI lineage: Eukaryota > Metazoa > Nematoda > Enoplea > Mermithida > Mermithidae > Mermis > Mermis nigrescens. Next base: position 255,836 of record JAVLUZ010000081.1, on the reverse strand, counting down.
TGAATTTATCTTACGCACTGTAAGTTTAATTAGTTAATAGCTGCATATTATACTTTTTTGCTGTGAATGATTTAACAATAAAATCACCCCCAAATATTATGATAATTAACGCAGTACGTAACTTAGGTATACTCTATTAGGAATGTTAAATCAAATTTTATTAAAAATTATGAAATTTTCTATTGACACGAGCATTGCTTACTCTTAATCATTTTTGTTGTCCATAAAAATTATTTAACACATTGTTAAAATATAAAGCAGACAACAAAGTACAAACCACATACTCGTAGGTGATGAAGTCGATAAGTAACCTATGTGCGTACCTATTAAGGCAAGTAAATTCAGTTATGCTGCAAGACTCAACACCAGGAGCACCATAAGTGGAATTATTTAAAATTAGGTTCATCCATTCATTTAAAAATTTCAGTTACCATACTCAATAACTTTAAACATAATTGAAACAGTTCAGCCATACCTTCGGGCTCCTTGGGCTTAACACCGCTTTTAACAAGACCAAAAGGATAGGCTCTAGCGAATGCCGAAAAACCGCCTTCTAAGATCATACATTTTCGGCCTTTGAACTTTTCAATTTCCTTAAAATTTTATTACATACTTAATAGCATCTTTTATCGAAAATGGCTTAGAAGCAATGATAAGAATAGCATTACTTACCCGAGCTAAAAAATTGTACAAACAATCTGGCATGAGAATTCGGGTCATCTATCCGGCAAGATTCGGGATTTTGGCTCATAATTACGAGAGATTCGTAAAAGTCGCGCTTACGAAATAACATTCTATCGCTTAAGCTTAATTCGTGCTCTAGATTAGGCAATCTATTGAAAAGCATGTTAAGTTCAAAAATAAAGATAAAAACACAAGAATACACGAACTTGATGATAAACGCTCAGTTTCACTACAATAGTTTACCGAAATTTATGATTTAAGTAAAACTGAAATCGTGGCGAAAAAAGTAATTCTCAATTCTTGTACTCAATCTTCCACTTCTCTTTTTTCACTTTCTCCATTCTTTTTGTACTTGATCTTTATCAACTCATTTTTTTATTTTCCTCGAAATTTTTTTACTCAAGAATAATAGTCGGCTACCTTCAAAACTTTTTAGCTACTCGTCAGACTAATATGGCGCGCATCTACAATGGCAGAATAAGCAATTAAGGAACGAGATATTATATCCTATAATTCACTGAGAAAAAATATTCAAATTTCCAAGAAATTTGGATCCTAAAGTATACATGCAAACATAATTGCTGCCAGTTCGATCAAAGGCCTTGTATGCTCAAGCGCAGAACTCTCATAACCTCGGCCGGGCTCTCTCAAAATAAATGAAAGGTAGAATTTAAATTCGGCAGCCGATTTTGATAAAAACTTCAAACTATGGATTATCACTCGTTGATAACTGAACACGTTTGCATCAAATTTTTTAATTTCAGCGCTAATCATTTAGGTACTAGCAAAGACAAATGCTACGATAGAACAAAAAAGACGAATATACTTGGGATTATGGATTATTAAGGATGTGAAAGGAGGGACTAGGAAAAAGCTTCTATGTACGAGTATATGCCTAAAGTCGCAAAATCTGTTAAAAATCAGACTTTCTCTGAGCAACGCCAAAAATCGAAGTATATTCTGCGGCCTGCAGATTGAAATAAACTATTGAACCAAAAACACGATAGAAAAAGCAGCAAGTTAGCTAAGCAGTAGCTATGGGAAAGTAGATGGAGTAAACTATGCGCGACTTTGTAAGCCAATTGAATGAAATAGCAAGCATCGATGCATTCAGGACAATCAAAGAAATTGTTCGTTCAAAGCAGTAGAAAACGCGTAAGCGTACGTGAAACAGATTGCACGTAGGTAAACTTGCATGCCAGCAACGATTGTGCTTACTATTCAATTGGACGCCAGGTTTGCTAGCTATAATGCTCATAATAAGAAAATAAAACATCTTTAAATACAATTGCAGTTAGTTTTCTATCATTCACGATACGAAGCAAGTCAGCGTTCATACAACTTGCAAGCAATTTACAAAAAGTAAAGTTTTAGAATAAGTCTATACACTTATGTGAAGCACTGAAAATTATTTAATGAAGGTTATACTTTTTCAGAGGCCGCAGAATATAACTTCGATTTTTAGCGTCGCTCAAAGAAAGTCCGATTTTTAACAGATTTAGCGACTTTAGGCATATACTCGTACATAGAAGCTTTTTCCTAGCCCCCTACTACATTCTTAATAATCCATAATCCCAGGAATATTCGTCTTTTTTGTTCTGTCGGAGCATTTTTCTTTGCTAGTACCCTACTTTAAATTAGCATGATTTGAGTTAATCAGTCAGTAAGCATATGCGGTTACATGCAACAATAATGACGGCAGTCCAAGAACGCGGAAAAGAATATTATTCAGAACATCATCATTACCTTTTTTAAAACAAGACAACCTTAACTTATTAAGATAGATCAACGGTTTTCAGCATAAATTATACGCATATATTGGGTGTGAAGAACACTAAAGCTCAGATTCGTAATCCTGACGTTACATGAAACATTTTGAAAAATTAAGCTTCCGCAACGCCCTGGAACTAAATTTAATTTTCAGTGTAGACTTTACATAATTACTGCGTGTAAATAAAACATACGGACAGATTCGTAATCCGGACCTTACGGAACATATTCCGAAAACAACTTACGTTTTTCAATGCCCTGGAAGTAAAATAAATTGGTAGTGTAAAGTACACATTAACAAAAAATGAATATTGCAAACTTTACACAACTACTGGGTGTAGAGAAAACTAACAGTCAGATTCGTAATTCTGACATTACGTAGAACATTTTGGAAAAAATAAGCTTCCGCAAGGCTCTAGAACTAAGGTTAATCTGCAGTGTAAACTTTACACAACTACAGAGTGTAAAGAAGATTTTAGTAGGATTCGTAATTCTGATATTACTTTGATATTACGATCAACATTAATATAAACATTAAGTCTCTATAATGGCCTAAAGACAAATATATATCAGATGTAAACCACATTACACCACTGGTGAGTGTACAAAAAAACGCGCACAAGTGGCGTATCATGTTTGATTCTTGAAACATTTTTAGACTTGAGATCATGTCCAGACTCATAACCGGAGAAGTCGGCAGAAAAAAACAAGACCGAAACAACTTTAACACACCCAATTTTTTGACTTTACACCTCCCAAAACAGCTAAATATTGATGTAAATAAACGCAATTTGCTGTGACGTGTACCCCTTAGAAAGTACTTTATTATTATTCTATTCGATCCATCTTGATTTCTAAACGGAGAAAGTGGCGAACAAAAAACGGACAAAAACGTATTTTCTACCATCCACCACATTTTAAACTCTAAAAATCTGAACCTAACTTCCTATTGAATGTATAGAAATTCAATTTGTGCCAGTTTGTAGCGTTCAAATCTTAGTAAGTTTGTATGCGAAAAACCTCTGTTCTGCAAAATATTTGAGATATTAACCCATCAAAATTGGGCAAAAAACGTTTTTTTGCCAATTTTACACCCTGACTTCTAATTTTACACCCTCATGAATAACTCAATATTGCGTTTTTCAAACGCGATTTGCAGCGACGTGTAGCCCTTAAAATGTCCTCAATTTTTTATATACAATTTATTCCAACTCATAAGTGGAGAAATTGGCGGAGAAATCTTAGACAAAACTTGTTTTCTACACTATCCACTAATGTGTTAAGTTTGAACCCCTAAATCTAACCCCGTATTGAGTGTAAAGAAGTTTGCTGGTAAGCACAAAGTAGCCCTTAAGCCGTAGTACATTTCAATTAGAAACATTTTTTGAGACACATAACTGGAGTTGTTGACAGACATCAAGAGGTAAATAACGTAACCAAAATCTGTCTTAACAACTACATTATTCTGCTCTCTTTACACTCCCCTTCAAGAACTAAAGCGAAATTCAAAAAACAAAAAGTGAGGTTTTAGATAATTCGATTCTCTACAAGTCTGTACCATCAAATTGTATAAGGCATTTACACTGAGTTGTGCACACGCCGACTAAGAAGTGCGTCAAAAGTTTGTGTATGTTATAATGTTACACCAAAACTTTACACGCTGATTAAAAACTTGGTATCGAGTCTGAACAGAAAGAAGAACAAAATCTTTTTCAATTGTCTATCTTTAAAAAAATGAACTTTCCAGAATGTGACTGGGTTCCTAGAATAAATATCATCATATCTCAATTATATTACTAACCTGTCCGCTGATATAGTCTCATCAGGTATATTAATGCTAGCTTCCCACGCGATTTTGGACGCTTTCACGTCATCTGCAGATCGCAAATCGAAAAGTAGCATCGATTTGTTCCTGCCAAGCACCTGCGCAAACTCTCTTGGCTTGCATAGGACGGGAACTTCGCAAACACCTGAAATTCAAAAGTCAAGCAGAAAATGTTGTAAAACTTAATCATTTTCAGCAAAGAAATTCAGAATAGAATTACAGAGACGCAATCGTAATGCAAAGAAATGGTTTTAGATTGTTGCGATTTCTCACAAATATGACCCTAAATGCGATAAAGTACGTAAACTTTTCTAGCGATAGCCAGACCACCTGGAATAATAAATCTTCGCGTGTAAAGATTGTGGTTTGGAGTATGTAGGCCAGGAGTCGCTTAAATGGTAATCGAAATAAAATAAAGGAAAACAAACTTTCAACTCCTTTGGTCTCTCATTTCAACCAATCTAATCATTCATTCGTGGATTCATAAATACAATTTTTAGAACTTGTCTCAGACCTATCTAATATTCTTAAAAGGGAACTTTCCTGGATTAAATCACTCCAAACGATTTTCTCTTTTGGCTTAAACGACAATTTTACTGGTTTTGGCAATATTTCCATGAATGGCTCTGAGCAAGCCCCCTCATTTTAGCCATGAGTTCCGTATTCAGCGTAATCATCGTGGTCATGGCCGTGAAAAACCGTCATCATTAAGATTGATCATACCGATGAATGTTGCAAAATATTCGATTCTGAAAATGGTACTTTCAATTTGGGAAAACTCAATTTTGGTCTTTCTTCAAAAAGTCTCAAATCTTCAAGTGAAAACGTTGTTTCATTATCCTCCCATGAATTTTCGCACAACGAAAAACGATGTTTTGGCATAATTCCCGCAATTTCTTATTATAGGCTTTATAAACCCGTCTCGCTGATGAAAATTGATTATACTTTAAGTTTTTTCGACTTACTTTTACGAATGAAGGTTTTGACATCATCAACCTGCCCTCGATTTTTCATTCAGAATGCGTTACTTAGCTCGTTCCTCCTAATTTCAAATCTCAAGATCCTTATGTCGTTACATATCGTTTAACACAACCCATTGGATCTAAGATATAAAATTATAAACAAGTCGTCGAAGAATTTTCATCAAAGTGTCATTCCGCCCTGTCATTATCATTCATCCGCATATATTTATCAATCATGTGGTCATGTCATTACTGGCGATTTAAACTTCATTGGTGATTCTGACTTAATTTCACTTTTCAATAAAGTTCCTCTTTCCGTGAAACTCCTCGTATAAATTGGGATGTTTATAAAAATGACATTTTTCATGCTCTCGATAAATTTGTTACAAATTAGGCCAAACAAGAAAAAGCCCCGGTTTCTTCCCTGTTTGACTGGGAAAATCGAATAAACATGTTGTTTCACAAATAATTCATAGACTAAAAAAATCAAATTTTCCTTGCTTTCCTTATTCTCTACTCGGTAAACCCATCGTTAAAGAGACCCTTAAGAGTTTATCTGATCCTTTTGTCAAGTCATCATATGTAAGCATCATTATTTGTCCGTTCTTTACGATGAGTTGGGCTTTTCATCTCCATCCATACCCTCTAGTAGTACCTACGTTTTGTCTAATTTACGTGATGAAAACATTATTTTTGATCAAATTCAGTTCCAGAAAAACATTTTTTTAAGTTTTCCGGACCTGTTAGTGAAGAATGTCTCAACAAAAAACTACCTTCTATGTATTGGATTCCAAAACTACATAAAATTCCCCACAAAACCAGGTTTATTACTGCGGCTAAAAATTGTTATCATCGCTAGTTACCGAAGGCCTCAACTTAGTCCGCCGTATCTAGGAGAACTATTGTAAAGCTATTTTTAGTAAATCTCGTATTAATAGATTTTGGTATATCAATAATACATTTTCTTAAATCGATTAATACATTCGATTTTTCGACGCTTTACACATCTCTTCCTCAAAATGAATTTATTTCCACTTCTTTTGAATTCCTTGAGAAACTCTTTGAAAAGAATAAATTTTTATGTACTATCGGTTCCAAATCGTAATGGAGTTCTTCTTTCTGATAAAAAGATTCAGTCAACTTTCGACTTTGACACTGTTACAAAAAGTCTAAAATTTTTAATCCAAAATCCACTCATTAATTTTGGAAATAAAATTTTTCATCGGAAAATTGGCATCCCTGTGGGCTCTAATTATTCGCCACTTTTGGCTGATATTTTCCTTTCCTACTGCGAGTTTAAATTCCTATGATCGCCTAAAGATAAAGACCTTGCTTATTGTTTTAATAACGTGACGCGTTACATTGATGACATTGCGGCTATGGATATTTCAAATTTTCGTGATTACATCAAAAGACCTAAAATCATCACATGTCACGGAAACGTTTTCTGCTCAGAACGATAGTTATTTAGACGTCGAAATTGAACTTGACTAGATTTTCTAAATTTTTTCGTGTCTTTGTTTGCATTTCCTTTTTGTAATTGTTCGTTGCGTTTAAGAGGCAGTCTAGCCGCCTAGACTGGTGCCTCTAGGTTGCGGTGACAGTCAGAGGATTAAAGGCACGAAACTGTAGCAACCTAGTTCCTCTCTGATGACCTCGCATTTTTCATTTTTCTTCCTTCATAGACTCCTGCTTACTTCTCGTTTCACTTAGACTCTTGCGTCTCGTGAAACCCTTAATTTATCATAATATAATTTTATGTACTTTTCTATGTACATGCGTACAATTTCTCGCGTCTTTTTGTTCCTTTTATATTAACAGCATGCCTTTTTTATTTACCTTTTATTTATCTTTTTCTTTTATTATCTCTTTTTTCATTTTTTAAACATATTGATGACTTTATATTATTTGCATCATAATGCTGTTTGAAATTTATCATCGTCCCGGGAAGTCAGATCCGCCAATTAAAAATAAGCGCATGAGGATGGGCAACAAGCACACCTGGGCGTGGGGAATTTGGGGGGTATGCACCCCCACAGAAACCAAAATACCCCCCCCAGAAATCAAAATACCCCCCAGAATTCAATTTTTGAAAATTTTTTTCGTTTTTTCCGCAATTTTTTGATGCCAATGGATAGTGCTTGATGAGAAACGTCGAAAAATGGTGTTTTTATCGCCATACCACAATTTTTAAGGCCATTTTTCGACCTTCAAAAAAATCTTGCACCCCCCCAGAATTTTCTTGCTGCCCACGTATGGCAACAAGATGCTTTCAATACGCTACACTTTAGGTACAAAATTTTTTCTCGTCACGCTGTGATTCACAAAACAACGTGATCTTATTTGAGCGGAGTTGCTTTTTGAAAAGGTGAATGACACACATACAATGTATAGCATGACCGATCTGGAAAGGGGTCAGCCAGCCGGGCCAAAATAACCTCAAAAGCTATTATAAGCGCTAAAATAACGTTAAAACGATGTTATTATTACACAGTTTCTGGTCAATTTAAAGCTCTTTTGAAGAAAAAATTTTCAATTTTCATTCGTTTTTTGTCTTTATTTTTCCTCATTTTCCCGAGAAAATTTACCATTTTTCCATTCTGAGGATCTAGGCCATACGTGGGCAGCACCAAAATTCTGGTGGGGGGTGTAACATTTTTCAAAGGTCAAAAAATGGCCTTGAAAATGGTGGTATGACAAAAAACACACCATTTTTCAACGTTTCTCATCGAGCACTATCCATTAGCATCAAAAAATTGAAAAAAAAACTAAATAATTTTCAAAAATTGAATTCTGGGGGTATTTTGGTTTCTGGGGGATATTTTGGCTTCTCGGGGGAGGGGTGCCTACCCCCAAACCCCCACGCCCAGACTTTTCATTGATCGACAACTTCCAAACTTAAAACTATGTACAAATACACGCATTAAAAAACTCACCATCCATCACTTTACGAGAGAGAAATAAATAAAGCGACCGAATACCTCAGTGATTGTATTGAATAGTGATTTGTAATAATCAACAAACATGGTGTAAATCTTCAGCGAGTTTAAGATTCATGTTACAAATACGTCATTTCAGTATTACAATCGGACATTTTCGCTGATCATTAATCGACGAAGGACAAATAGGGAGCGAAGTTTGCGCTTTGACCTGCAGTCTATTTTACAAAATTTTGCACGTGTAAATTAAATGGGTTGATGGGAGTTGTGAAGGTAGGTACCGATAGCTAAACGGGCAGCATGCCGCCCCTATAGTTACCAAACCCACAAACACAAACCCAAACAACCCAAATAATTACCTTCGGGAATTACTTAAGTACCTGTGCTACTCTTAGCGCTGGTCAGGATGTTAAGGCAGTACGCCCGGTGTCACCCGTTGGCCCTCAAAGTACTTAATACCTAAAAACTCCTCGGACCTAGATTTGTCCGTACCTAGGGAGAATTAGGTACCTACGCCCTAGCAATCCTACACAGCAGTACGTAGGCAACCCGGAAATTAACCCTTAGGTCAGTTGACCTATTCAGGACCTAAAATATTAAATTCGCGAAAGCCTGAAATGATATTATAGCCAGTGAACTTATGGCGTTTTTTTAACTTTCAATTTTGGTTCCAATAGCACAATACATATTGAATACAACAACTAAGAGCTCTAGCCCGGGCAGTCATTTTAACGTAAAAATTATGTAATAATTTTTATGATTTTTGGTTCCGAAACTTGAATGGATTCTTTCTAGAAAAGACGAAAAATAGTAAAATGTGATCACCTTGAATTTTACGACGAAATAAAATATTTTATGAAATCGTCGAAGGCCGGGCCGTCCAAACCGTTCCTTCTGCCTGCAGTATAATGCACTTCAAGGCAGGTAAAAATGCTACGTTTATGTACAAGAAAAAACAACAAAATTGAACGGCTGGATACGGCGAAAAGAAATGAATAAAACAAAAAGACGAGCGCTGCTATACAAGCGTCGAAAACGGCCAAGAGAATGATTCCTTCCACTAAATTAATTACAGTATATCTTCAAATCAATAATATGCTTATAACAAAAAAGATTCGCACGTAGGCGGAGTCAAGGGGCGTTCCGATCTCAACACAGGCTTAACCTGATTAGCGGTCATGTCGCCTATGTTTTTAATGATAAAAGAAGGGGGCGTATAGTAATATCCACAAGATGGCTCACATAGCATACCTCACGGGGTATGTACGTGATTTGCCAATGGACCAATGGGCGCGTAGGGACTTTCGCGCCCGAGCGCCATGGCTAAAGGTGGGTGGTTAAATAGCGAAAGTTCGCCTCCTTCGGCTGGAAACGCCGGGAAAGATAATTAGGCGAATATTGGGCCAAAAACGATGCGGTCAACGGCGTTCCGCTCGATAACGCGAAACGCGTGTAGATACACTATCTACACACGGGACGGGAAGCAGTTCATAAGAAAGCTACAGGAATGACTTCTGTATAAGTTATAGTCTATTTAAGTAACCTTGTACATAAAAATCAATTTCCAGCGTTCAAGCAGATAGATAGAAAAGTGGCTTCTAAGCAGCCTACAGTAATACAATTTGGCTTAGTAAAACTTCATATGCATATCAATTACCACATATAGTATTGCGATTGTTACTTCAATTTACACCGCTTTTGTAAAAGATTTACATCGATTCCAAAATTATGATCCATGCGCAAGGTTTCGTGAAATTGTAATTGAGAAGCCTAAAAAGTGGGCAAGAGGCCCTTTGGGGGAGCAACCCAAAGGGATCTCCGTGAGACCTCCAATGTAATTGAGAAGCCTCAAAACTGGGGAGTTCCGGAGACCCGCCACTGCGCAGTGTTCGGTCGCTTGGGCGAGCCGAACCAGTGCTCGATTACCTAAAAAATTTGTGCTATTCAATCCGGAGATGAAACGTCATCTCGACGGGTTAAAGCGCAATAGAAGCGCAAAAGCTATAAATAGCACGTCCGAGCAGCAAAAACGAGCTGACAGGAAAGCACATCCATTACAGCGAAGCTGCTGGGAAAGCACATCTGAACAGCGAGCTGACACGGAAGCACATCCATAACAGCGAAGCTGCTGGGAAACCACATCTGAACAGCGGAACGAGCTGACGGGAAAGAACATCCATAACAGCAAAACGAGCTGCTGGGAAAGCACATACGATCAGCGCTGTCGGGAAATAGCGCATGAGTTCGGTGAGTGTGTACATATGTGCGCCGCACTTACAAAATAGACACGAAAGCATCTGCACGGATTGCAAAATTGAAAATACATTACGAAAATGGTTCAAACTGATATGCCACAGTTATGATACATCTTTTTTCATATAATATTTCTGAATAGCACGCTAGCTATTCCAGCCAAATATATGTCCTCGCTGAGTACTGTATTACGATGCAGAGTCAGCAAACCAGTGTTGCTAGCGGCAGGGTTGCCAGGCAGCGTTGCCAGGTTGGTAGTTTTACTACCATTTTGGTAGTTTTTCAGGGCATTTGGTAGTTTGGGTTCCTATGCTTAACCACAGGGTGGTAGTTTTTCTGAGCGCCAAAAACAGTTTTTTAGTGTCTTTGAGCAGTTTTGGTAGTTTTTGAAATTTTGACCTGGCAACACTGTTGCCAGGTTGGGGGTTTTCCCCCATTTTGGGTTTTTTAGGGTCCTTGGGGTTTTTTTCGAGGTTTTAGCTCATGGGGGATTTCATGGGGGTTTTTAAAATTTCTGAGGATTTTTTGGGGGTTTTTTCATTGAATGTGCAGGTATCAAATTTTAGTGAGTTTAGAGGTGGCTTAGCCAGTGGGGGGGGGGAAGGGGGGAATCCCCTCGGAGAAAATTTCAACTTTTTCAAAAAGTGAGCAATATGGTTGCGTGATGCTGTTTTGCGATGAAAAATCGAAAAATTCGGTGCTTCGCGCCGATTTATTCTATTATTTGGCAGTTTCTACCGTTTTATTGGTGGAAAATTAAAAAATTAGCGCTTCGCGCGCATAAGAAGCATTTTTTCCGTCAAAAAACATGGAAAATTTTTGAGAAAATTTAATTTTTCAATGGCTTTAATCGTGCAGGATGATGTGAAAAGCCCCAAAAACACGTTATTTAATGGCCCGCGCGTTTTACGCGTTTTTTAAGACGAAAAATTTTTTTGGAATTCCCCCTGGCGAAAATCTTGGCTACGCCTATGTTGAACTTTACTTTATGGTGTGAGCGGAAAACTTGCAGATGTATGTGGAAAGGAAGGACATTGGTTGAAATGAGGAGGACATGCAAAAAGGAAGTGCGGAAAAAAATTTCATGGAAAACGGACCAATATTGGTGAAGATAGAGTTATGGTACTTTACTTTGTCATAAATGCACTCAGATGGCAGGCAATGTAAGCAAGAGTATAAATGTTGATCTGAGGTGTTTAAAAAAGTAGGGCATGAGGAAAAGTCTGTGGCGATGTGAGCAAAAACGATTTAACAAGGTACTCCGGATTTAGCTACATTAAAGTGGGGTATTTGACAGTTAACCAAAAATTTTCCGAATTTGGGCTAAAAACATATTTAACTGACATTTTCAAGGTCACTGATTACGGAAAAGTGACTTTTATCGCGCGAAAAAATTTTTGTTTCAAAATTTTTAAATCTGAAAAACAATTTTTGGAATATTTGGCGAATATGTGTACCGAACCAAATTCATCAAATGATACACCATTCGGTAGACCTCGATGAGACAATCATTTTGAAAAAAAAATTTGCGTGGGTCTCATTCCAGTCAAGAGTTACAGCCATTTGAAGTGTCAATCTCTATACATCGACCTAAGCATCTATACATCGACCTAAGCATCTATACAATGACCTAAGCGGGAGCGACCTCGACCTAAGCAGCTTAAAACACCTTTTCAGATATACTAAACCTAAGCCTAAGTATATTAGAAGCAAAAACTTAGATTTTCCATATCTTATCACGTTGGTTATATGAAATCTTTAAACGACAGTAACTCCATCAATAATGCCGACCCACTCCGAATTTTTTTTACTGAAATCAGCTCCAGAATCTCTATCGATTGATGTACTGCTTGCAACTTACGTTTTTTTCGATTTTCCGATGTTTTTTCATATAGTCCCCCTTGATAATCTGATATCTTTAAACGACAGTAAATCCATCAATAATGCCGACCCACTCAAAATTTTTTTTACTGAAATCAGCTTCAGAAACTATCGATTGATGTACTGCTTTCAACTTTTCGTTTGGTACACATATTCGCCAGTTTAGCCACAATTTTTTGCATCTTTTTTTCTGTCATTTTATTTGATTAGATATGTAAAAATTCAAGTTTCTGCTTAAATGACGTTTAGGCTTAGGCTTAGTTTATCTGAGAAGGTGATTTCGGCTGCTTAGGTCGAGGTCGCTCCCGCTTAGATCGAGGTGTAGATGCTTAGGTCTATGTATAGATGCTTAGGTCGATGTGTAGATGCTCAGGTCGTTGTATAGATGCTTAGGTCGACCTAAATTGGGTACATGTTATTCTGCATTCGACTGTATGAATCTTCGAATCATTGGAACTTTGAGATAATCCAAAGATGCTGTTTGAATCGTATTAAGTAGAAATCTTTAAGTGGATGTAAACAATGCTAAAAATAGTGAAATTAAAAAAAAATTTCTTGAAAATTTGTGCAAAAAATTACAAAAATTTTTTCTTCAATCTTGGTTTCCGCGCAGTATAACTTAATTTTTGTAATCTGCGACGTTGAAAATGGTAGAAAAATATGTTTGCAGTAAAAATTGGAAACTTTTGATAAATTGCAAAAATTCCTAAAAGTGGCTTATGTCGAAGTATGATGTTTGAATTACTGTAACTCTGTGAGTTTTGTATGGATTTGGCTTATTTCTTTTTTGCCGCGTCTTTTAGTGACACAAAAAATCGTTTTTGCGCAATTGTATGGTAGTCCTGCTGGAATGGCGCAAAATCGGCTCACACCATATTCTTCGAAAACTCCCAATTACTGTAAGTTTTTGTCAAGAGAAGCCGACAGTACAACACAATCGTGCGTGCCCAGTTCAAATGACCTTTTTTTATTTCAGGACTTTGGTTTTTAGCCCTGTGATCCGGTAGAATTTATTTCAATTCTTCTAAAATATCGTGTTAATGGACAGTCGCCATCGATTCGACTAATTTTATTTGAAAAATAGCGAAGCTTAAGTACACGAAGGTGAGTGTTGTTACAATAATATCAGGAATCTTGGGAAATATTGGATTTCTATGGATGAAAAACTTAGACCTGGCAACACTGCCCGAGGCCCGGGTTTCATATCGAGGTTCATCGTCCAAGTTGCGTTAATAATTAATCGTTCCATTTGTTTATTCTTCACGTCATTTTTTCCTTTTTTGTGCCATCTTGATTTTGATTCGATAAGTCTTTTGGCTAATTGTTTTTGTTACCTATTCAAAGATTTGGATGTACTGAACTTTCTATGACGAAAGGTTAAAAGCGTTTAATTTAGAGAGGCTTTTGAACTCTGTAGAATTTATTTTGATTCAATTGTTACATATAATATTATTCATAATAATCTCTTACCTTCTGAAGATTCTTATCAGTTTTATGGTCATTCGCGTACTAGGAATGCATTTGCAAATAAGATCTATTTAGTTAAATTAAGACTTGATTGTAAAAAGTATTGTTTTTCTACTAGATCAGCTAGGATTTGGAACGATCTTCCACAATTTATTCGAAATTCTCCAAATGTTGTGATATTTAGGAGAAATTTGAAAAAGGTTGATTTTAGTAAATTTTTGATGGGGCACACGTGAGCGCAATAATCATTTGCATGTCCATGATATTTCGCATTTTATATTATCTTTTTTTATTTTTTCTTGCGACGTTTTATCCTTGTGTGTATCTGAATAAAGTATTAGTATTAGTATTAGTATTCAAACATTTTTATTTTAGTGAGGTCTGCCTTAATGGCTAGTACAACGGATTTGTAAATTGTAAATTCCGGAGCTTTTGCTTTAGCTAGGCGTAGGCCTGCAATGAATTGGCAAACTTTATACACGTTCTAATATGAGAAATAAGAATCCAATATATGTTGCGGAAATCAACCATTTCAAAACATTTTTGTTCAACTAAAAAAGACAAAAAATTCATGGAAGATGGTTTTTTATTTTTAGCTGCAAAAGATATGGCACGGTGGAAAATGCACAAAAACGATGTTATTTAGCGCATCCAGCTCGTTTGTATGCGTTTTATTTACTTAATTGTAAACATTTTTTAATATGGGGGTTTTTTTCATTTGGGGGATTTTTTTTAGGGTTTTTAAAAATTCGACCTGGCAACACTGGTTGCTAGGTTGGGGGTTTTCCCCATTTTGAGGTTTTTTTGGGGTCCTTAAGGGTTTTATTGGGTTTTAGCTCACAGGGGATTTTATGGTGGTTTCTCAAAACTTTTGAGGTTTTTTTTGGGGGTTTTCATTTAATGTGCAAGTATTAAATTTTAGTGAGTTCAGAGGCAGCAATCAATTACTGTAAGCCTTTTGTCAAGACCGACAGCACAGCCGTGCGTGCCCAGCTCAGCTGACTTTTTTTTATTTCAGGACTTTGGTTTTTAGCCCTATGATCGCGGTAAAATTTATTTCAATTCTTCTAAAATATTGTGTTAAAATATTAAAATATTATGTAAACATCGATTCGACTGATTGTATTTGAAAGAATAGCGAAGCTTAAGTACACAAAGGTGAGTGTTGTTACAATAATATTAGAAATCTAGGGAAATTTTTGGATTTCTATGGATGAATCTATGGATGCTGAAAATTTAGACTTGGCAACACTGCCCGGGGCCCGGGTTTCATATCGAGGTTCATCGTCCAAGTTGAGTTAATAATTCATCGTTTCATTCGTTCATTGTCCACGTAATTTTTTCCTTTTTATGCCATTTTGATTTAAATTTGATTAGCCTTTTGGCCTATTGTTTTTGTTACCTATTTAAACATTTGGATGTACTGAACTTTCTTATGATGAAAGGTTAAAAGCGTTAAATTTAGAGAGACTTGAACTCCGTAGAATTTATTTTGATTTAATTGTTACAAATACCTAATATTCATAATAATCTATTACCGTCTGAAGATTTTTATCAGTTTTATGGTCATGCGCATACTAAAAATGCATTTGCAAATAAAATCTATTTAGTTAAATTTTGACTTAATTGTAAAAATTATTGTTTTGCTACTAGATCAGCTAGAATTTGGAACGATCTTCCACAATATATTCGAAATTCTCCAAATGTGACATTAAGAAAAATTTGAAAAAGGTTGATTGCAGTAAATTTTTGATGGGGCACAAGTGAGCGCAATGATCATTTGCCTGTGCATCCATGATATTTTGCATTTTATATTCACTGTTTTATTTTTTCTTGCGACGTTTTATCCTTACGTGTATTGGAATAAAGTATTAGTATTAGTATTGGTATTCAAACATTTTTATTTTATACACATTCTATTATGAGAAATAAGAACCCAAAAAATGTTGCGCAAAACAACCATTTTAAAACATTTTTGTTCAACTAAAAAAACCGAAAAATTCAGAAAAAAATGGTTTTTTTTATTTTTGGCTGCAAAAGATGTGGCTTGGTGAAAAATGCACAAAAACTATGTTATTTAGCGCATCCAGCTCGTTTGTATGCGTGTCGACTTAATTGTTTAACAAAGCATTCTTAATATGGGTTTTTTTGTTTGGGAGGTTTATTTAGGGGTTTTTAAAAATTTGACCTGGCAGCACTGACAACGACGTCGCTCACAGGGTTGCCAAGTTAGGTGGTTTTTCCCAATTTTCGGGTTTTTTCCAGGCCGTTGGAGGCATTTTTCAGCGATTGAGGTTTTTTCGCTCTTATGGTTAACCATTGGTTGGGTTTTTTTAGGCAGTTTAGGGTTGAAATTGGGGGTTTTCACTGGCGTAGCCAGTGGGGGAAGAGGGCGGGAATCGCCCTAATCGAGCTATGCGGTTGCGTAACGCTGTTCTGCGACAATTTATTGAGGATAAACTAAAAAATTCTGCGCATAGCCCGATTTATTCGAGTTTTTTGGCTATTATCTTAACTTAATGGCAAACAAACAAAGGGTACTACTGGAAAAAGAGGGACCCTACATTTTTTCTCAAAATTTTTTTCAAAACCAAGTTTTCTGACCAAATCGAGTATGCTGAATACGATTCTGACAATATTATGTGTCAAAACGACAGCGATTGCTTGCGGATTCAGATTGGTGCCAGACATGGGTTAAGCCTAAGGCATAAATGGAGCAAAAATTGCTCCGCTTGTTTCGCTTGCTCCGCAATTTTCGCTCCATTTATCTCAGGCTTAGCCCATGCGCTGTCATCAATGTTAATGCCTATAACTAAGCCTAAGCCTAAGACATTGGTAACCCTGCTCAGTCACAGTCCCTGAAGCTTCACAGACTAATCCGACACATTCCCAAAGACCTAGCTTACTTTTCGCCTATCCTTTTCTTCAACACCAATTTACAACTTTTTTCCGAAAAACTTACTAAAAAATGTTTCCGTGCGATATTGTCAGAATCGTGTTCAGCATACTCGATCTGGTCAGAAAACTTTGTTTATAAAAAAAATTTTGAGAAAAAATGTAGGGTTCCTCTTTTTTCAGTAGTGCCCAAACAAAGAACTATAAAGCGTTTGTCAGCATGCAAAGATGAAGTAACTTTTTGCAAACATTTCTAGTCAATAGAAATTCAAAAGTAGGAGAAAATTCGTGCGCTTTGTGCAGATTGCGTTTTTAAAAGCTGCTTAGCATATAGAACCATAGGCGTAGCCAGGATTTCGCCAGGGTGGGGGATTCCAAATTTATCTAAATAACTCATAAAAACGAGCGAGGCCGTTAAATAACCTCTTTTTTAGGTTTTTCACATCGTCCTGCACTATTTAAGCAATGAAAATTTAAAAAAAAATTTAACATTTTTGACTGAGAAATGCTTATAATGCGCGCAAAGCGCTACTGTTTTCGACTTTTTCTGCAATAAAACGATAGAAACTGCCAGAAGATAAGTTAAATCATTTTTCCATTTTACGTCGCAGAAGTATGTACATCATGCAGCAACCATATTGCTCAGTTCTTGAACAGGTCGAAATTTTTCCTGGGGCCTCCCCTTCCCCCTAGCTACGCCAGTATAGAGAACATGACAAGTCTACAAAATAATCGCACCTCAAGCGCTTTAAGAATTTCTTCAGTCATTCTTGCATGGAAATATCAGAAATTTTCCGCGCTGCGCGCCAGTCTAGTTTATCTATTTACCAACTGAATTGAGGACCTTCGGACAATGCTATGAAAATTTTAACGTTAAAACTCAGTATTTCACTGCTTAATTTTGTGAAATTTTCCAGGGCTCTGCCCCGGATGTGGGGGAGGGTAGAAGGGCGCTTGAGCGCGCCACCCCAGACCCCCAGCCCGAAAAAAGGTTTTCTGTTGCATTTCTATAAGTTGAAGTTCTACCCGAGCAGTGAAACTTGCAAAGTGTGCAGCATCAATTGGGAAAATTTTCAAAAAAAAAATTTATTTGCGTTTAAATTGTCACATGACGATGTGAATAGTCCAAAAAGGCATTATTTTACATCTAGGACACATTTTTATACGTTTTTATGAACTTTTGATATAAAAACATTTTCGGACTCTCCTGGCAAAAATCCTGGCTAAGCTTATGCCTCTTTGCGCCGATTTCTTCTATCTTTTTGCAGTTTCTATCGTTTTATTGCAGTAAACGTCAAAAAAGTAGCGTTTCGAGCGCAAAATAAAGATTTTTTCCGTCAAAAACGTGAAAAAATTTTAATTGAAAATTAATTTTCCTATTGCTTAAATAGTGCAGGACAATGTGAGAAGCCCAAAAAACACGTGATGTAAAGGCCCTTGCCCGTTTTGATGAATTTTTAGACAAAAAATTTTTTTTGGATATCCCCCTGTCGAAAATCCTGGCTACGCCTATGAGGGTTCTTGACAAGAGCACTTGGCAACCCTGGCCGCGCGTTCGTCGCACCGCACCCACCGGTTTTCCCTTTTTTTGGTCTATTTGTCATCCAAAATTTTGGAGAGTGGAAAAAATTTTTGGGCTTGGTTGGTTGGTATTTGTGAAAATTTTTTTAATGCCAAAATGAGTTTTCGAGAGGTAAAATTTGACCTGAAACTGAACTGAACTGAAATAGTTTATTGCTGAAACTCGACAATTACGAAAGATGGAAGAGAGTAAAAACGTACGGTCAATGAAGTAAAAATATGCCGCAAAAGGCAACAAGCGAGTCATGAAAATGACGATTTAAAATTTTTTAATCGATTCAATTCCATCTCGTTTTTGATTTCTAAGCCGCGCCACGCCGATGTTTTGGTCCGAAAATGTCCTTACGGGGTATGCTCTTCGAAAGTATCCCTTTCCCCAGTGTGCGTGTGCATATTTACTCAAAATACGTTCTAATGGTCGACCCTTATATAGGTACATAAGAAAATCAATAATTCGTCAAGTTATAATAAAATTGAGGTAAGGAAGGATTTCTAGTGGGCCACGCTATGTATGTGGAAATTCAAATAATGGGACTAATATTTTTTCGTCAAGAATTTCATAGGGAAACAAATCATTTTTATTGGTAGGTGGTAATATGCAATATCTTGTTTATTAATCCTCTAATGCTGCACAAGCTTCTAGGAAAATTAGTGATTGCATCAAATGAGCAGCTCAGTGCCGAAATCGGACGAGTCGGCTGTCAAACGGAACGAAAAGGAGATTTTACACCTAAAGGGCTGGCTCTCTAAATGGACTAATTACATCAAAGGATATCAGAAAAGATGGTTCGTTTTGTCGGATGGTTCTCTATCTTATTATAGGTAGCCTAAGAGTTGACAAATATTGAACATAAATTTAGTCTCACTCATACGTGTAACAGGGGTATGGGGGATCCCCACGTTGGATGTCCCTCATCCCCTAAAGCTAGAAAATTTTTGCCTCTCCTCCCTATTTTTGGAAGAAATCGAATTTTTTTGAACGTTTTTAGGTGTTCAATTGGAGGTCATTTATCCAATCCCCCCAAAAAATGGCGGGGCGGGGTTCCCTCACCCAAAATTCTGAGCCGTTACACATATGGTTTTAACATGGTCTTATTTTTACTTTCGTTGATTTTATACTTGACATCAGTGTTTTTTCTTGCACGTTGCACCGTGCGAAAAATCCCAAAATCCGTTTGCACGATTACGAATTTTCTTGTACTACGCATATCTTTACAAAATTTTCTCTGCAGTAGGATTGAATACTGCATTGAATATTGTCTTTCACATGCTAACATTTAGAAAATCGCTTTTTACAAACTGCGGCCACAAATCTATTGCATTTTTGATTATTCCTATTTGAATATAAAGCTAAAATTATAGGAACGTTGGTTTTTCAGTCGTTCCCATTGACATGTATAACGCTTGCCTATTTTCTATCGCAAGTTTTAAATTTGAAAGGAACAGTTCGTGATTTTGTGTGCAAGTCCAACATGGAAAATTGCACAAGTTTTGATTTTCTTATGATATAAAAACCTCAATAATAATTGCTGAGCATGTGCTACTCGCACTGTTTTTTTGTACGAGCCTCTTTGTACATGTACAAAGATCTCTGGAAAAGTCTTTGTACGAGCGAAAAATTTTTTGTACATATATAACCTAACAGTATAACGCACTAAAGCGTTTTTTCATCGAAAAGTACAATATATACAATTAGGATTAATGTTTTATTTTGAAAGATCGAAACTGATAACAATCACTCGAACCTGATCACAGCAATGCACTCAATTCAGCGAATTCGACATTTGCATAATCCCCTCGATTGGCACTACTGATGCGATTGCTGCTGCACTGCATGCCAATATTGTAACGACTCCGATTTGTTGCTTCGATCCATCTCATATGCGCACCTTCTAACTTTGCCTCTGTATAATCCATTGTGTTCAACTGAAGTCGCAGCAAAGCATCCAGAACTTTAGCACTGAGTCTTGCGCGGATTTTGGTCTTGAGGCACTGAAATAAAATTTGAGGCTTATAAATTCAAGCACATAAAGCAAGACTACGTATTTCATATATTGCAACTTGTAAGGTAACTCACTAGCATTTTGTATTGCAAAAAAGCAAGCCCTTTTGGCGAACTAATCGCTTTCTGTATCATAGGCTTAAAGAATTTTATTTCAACATTTTCTTATATGCTATCGCTTTTAGTAAAAAATTCCATTCGCTTAAGGGGTGTTATTCATGCAATTCAAAACGAGATTGCAACAAATTTTCTGGAAATAAACTGGATAAAATTTAGGAGCAGTACCTTACATGCCTTTTGTCAAGAAGAAAGAAAGTGAATCAATTAATAAAAGAAGAGAAAATTTCGAAGATCAAAAAGTGTGAAAACACGGCAAATACAATGAAGTGCTGACAATTTTTAGCATTTCATTCGTAAAAATGATTGTTTTAATGTATACGATTCAGTCGGCATTCACAAAATCTTTGTTGAAGAAAAAGTAATTCCACTACTAAGTGTTCAGAAGTTGTTGTGCCTTCCACTAGAACGAAATGTGTGAAATCGAACATTCAAAGTTTAGTGAATTATTTTAAAGAAGTAGAGGGCTGAATTAAACCTACGTTATGTCTCTTATTTTCAACACATTTTTTTACCATGTTTATGTTCTTGCCAAAGCGAATAAAAAATCAATTTAGTAAAGGAATGTGCAATGTCAGTGAAAAAGTGAGAAACGACACGAAAAATTTATAATGGTATAGTCGCCAATGAGAAGAAAATTATATCTCTAGTCTCAAACATTACAACGTGAAGCGCCAAAATTTTCGGAAATTTGATTATTAAAAGTCACCTGGTTGTTCAAAAATCAAAATCTCCTGCACGACTTATACTCAGATTTTTCTTTGCACCGCGCAAAAATTGCCAAAATTTTCCTTTGCACGAGGCCAAAATAACTTTGCACTTTGCAAAAAAATAAAATACTGCTTGACGTTATTATGTTTTTGCGTCATAATTTAATTTTATCGTGTACCTAAGTGTTGCAAAAGATATCGCTCTTTTGTGAGATTTGGCATCCGGATTAAAGTAGTCTGAAAAAGAGATTTTTATGAGGTGTATTATTGAAAGTCTGTGATTTATGATATGTGAACGCAGCATAAAAAGTTTAGAAAATTGAATGTGGGCTGATTAAAAGAAAAATGTTAAAGTTTTTTAATGTTTATCAAATCAGTCTCGAGCCAGAAACTACGAAGGAGAAAATATCTTCTTTTATTATTATTATTGAACGATTTTTTACTTATTATATTTGGAAAAAGTTTGGTATATTTTACCATGCCAGGTAAGAACTATTTTTAAGCTCTCTTCGCTATGCTAATGTCTCTTTTAAAAATTCATAGTACATTTTGCGCCAAGACGTCAGCTTTGCCTGTCAATGCCTCGCCTTAAATACGCTTCAACGAGTTGTGGCTGATTGATTTTTGTATCTGCTTTTTTCTTATTGGAGCAGATCTGCATATTCAAAACTTAATTGCAAGAATTTGAAAAAATATATACCTATCAATTCAGGTGACTCGGTAGATTGAGAATTTATTCAGCTGCACTAAGCTACGGTCGCCTTAATTTAAGCGATAACTATAATGAAATCCTATTTTTTAATTTTTTCGTTTTACATTCTGGATTTTGGCTGTTTCTTCTTCAACACCAGCTTATCATAGCGGGCTTTTTCATTCGGGTCTGTTATTAAACGATCATTTGTGGATTCTTCCGGTTTTTCAATGATGGTGGATATAAGTTTGCGAAAGTTAAGTTCGGAATTTACAATAAATTTGGATCGCTAATTATGTTGGTTCGTCCTCACTAATTATATATAATCACACACGAGTCGTTTATGACTGCGAAATTCGCTCGCGGATTTTTACTTCTGCTGGCATGCTTTTCCATAAGTACTTCACATCAGAGCCTTTTTATACGTCCCTCAATCTCCGTTTGCACGCTTGTAAAGAAAACTTTCTGGTATCTTGTAAATTTTGCAGTATAGTCAGATTGTTATTTATAAGGTACATTTTTCTCCATATAAACTCAAACATGATTCTGTTGTGTTGTGATTTTCACTATTTTTGCCATTGCTTTTAGAAAAATTCATATTATACAGAATTAATGGCGGAGCGCCGAAAATTGTGAGGATTTTGTGGTAAAAACAACTTTAAGAGCTAAAACTGTATTTTGAACACGAATTTTCACTATAAAACGACAAATATTGACAAAGCTACAGTCTCAAAATAGATGAGTGACCCACCCTGTATATTCAGCATCGCTTTATTTGGCATGATTCTTCCCTGTGCACTTGATTTTGTTGTGGTGTGATTGCGACTAGATATGCGCTCGGGCTTGGGTGTTTAGACCTAATACGCATTTGGAGGAGGTTTGTTTTTAGAAGCTCTCCCGCCAAAACAGAAAAATAGGAAATTTTCTGGTGAAAATAAGGTAAGATTAAGGCCGAATATAGATGCAAATAAAACTTTTTTGTAAAAGTTCTAAATTGTAGATTGACATAGTTTTTACGTCATTTTAAGCATTTATACCAGTTTTTGAGGCCATTCTGACTTAAATAAGTGTTCTGGCTGACCCTTCGAGACCGGTTGACCCCTAGACCAACCTAACTGGGCTGTGCATTGAATTTGTGGTTTAGACCCTTCAGAAAGACGAAAGCGCAAATTTCCTTTCGAATATAAGGCAAAATTAATATCAAAAAGTTATAACACTTACAAATTTATTGCAAAGGCGACTTTGCATTAATAGTACATTGCTTGCATATTTTTTATCCAATGAGATTGATGTTTGTTTCTTAACTATTTTTTGTCAGTGCAAGAATAATGTGACCAGACATGATCTGGGGGTTGGGATTTTCATCCCCTTCTCCAGAAAGATATTTACCCCGCCCAAAAACTTTTTCACCGCTCCCCAGAATTAGCGATTTTTCGAATGTTTCCAAAAATTTCCCAAAATTCGTAGAAAAGGTGCTCTTTGAGCG
Source organism: Mermis nigrescens (assembly GCA_036768485.1). Taxonomy (NCBI): domain Eukaryota; kingdom Metazoa; phylum Nematoda; class Enoplea; order Mermithida; family Mermithidae; genus Mermis; species Mermis nigrescens. Next base: position 232,573 of record JAVLUZ010000081.1, on the reverse strand, counting down.
TCGTTAGCCATCTATTTGATGGAGAGTGTCAAATTTTTGGCGCTTTGTCCCATATACTCTTGTTTTAACTATATTTTGTCCCAATTTGTTCGACTTCTTTGGTATTCTCTCGAAAGTTTCTCATGTTTTTATGCTTCAGAAAGATAGAGCATCGCCAGAAGCGCCGAAAAACTATTTTTTGACGCGTACCCAACCCCATCAGTTTTGGACCCAAAAAAGGCACTTTAAAAATTTTACTTCAATAGAATTTCCATGCTGTGCGTGTCTGAATGTGACTCTTATATGTATTTGGTTAGTTGTTGTTTTGCGAGCTAGCATTTGAAAGCTTATATAATTTCCATGGTCATAACCGATTGCGGAAAGAACGATAAGCGATGTTGCAGCCTTTTCATTAGATATATAAAACGGCATGATAGCTTAGTAGACCGAGCCCTGTTCGATCCACGTATGTATTGTATTTAGACCTGTTATTGAGTGAGTGCATCGTTTTTGCAATGTAATGAAGCTAAGCTATCGTATTTTGGCTAGTAGGGCATTTTAGATCACGTGCAAGCAAACCTGTGCTCCGTCCTTTTTATATTTGCTAATCGTAATTTTGGAATAATAATTTCTTTGGCTTAACTTTTTACCTATGATAAATATCGATTGCGATATCGAAGACTAAAATTATATGCTCTTTAGTAAGTTTTATTAACTACATGTGTTGGATTGTCAGATCAGATTTAAGAGATCCATGAATCTTAGCTGCCACTTTCAGCATGCCTGCTAGATTCATCGTCAGCAATTTTATGCGTTTTTTTCTGTCATATAAGTGTTTCTGCTGACTTGGTAAACTTTCGTAGCTTCTGTTTACATTTTGTTTATAGCTTAAATTGTCTGAAATCAGAAATGACGCATTTGTCTGAAAAGTAGCTCATCGGCCAATCGCATTCGATTGATTTCTACATCTGAATGCGTACGATTATGACTAAACTCAAATCGAAAATGCGCTTGTATATTTGATACTTTTTGCTGGTTCGGGTCAACTCGGACTTTTGCTCTTTGTATTAATTGGAGGCTTTGAAATTGAGAACTTTGGAATTTCAATCCGAACAGATTTTTGAAGTATGAAGGCATCTTGGTTGCCTTAGCCTAGCCAATATTAGGTTTCGTTTCACAACAGGCAAATGACTCATGAAATAAAAATAGGCTTAGGATGAAAGCATTATTAATATAATAACAATAGGTACCTGATTAAGACAGTGCAATCACAAGCGCTTATCAAAGGGATGTTAATGGGCTTATTAATTGATTCGGATGCGACTGAGTGAAATTCTAATTAATCCAAACTGTGAAGGTAAGCACTCTTTAATTACTCATGTTTCTACGATTTTTGAATGGAAAATTATTTTTCTATGTAGGTACCAACATTTTTGCGAAAATTGTAGCCTAGTAAAATGACATGCTACTTTCATTGAATGTGATGGATGTTGTAGTTTTTTACACGTGGCATTGTATAAATTTTCACTGCGATGGAAAAATCAAGTTTTTCGATATGATATCTTGATACAGTTAGCAGAACTTATCGCTCATTTCCTCAAATATTCATTCTTTCTGTAAGCGAATAATTCTATTTTTACCATTTTATTTTACTTAAAACTCAAAAAATTAAGCCGACGGAAATTTGTTCTCTGCAGATGATAGCTTAAAAGCAGGTACCTACGAAGATATATTGTGATGTGACATTTGGCTATAAGCTTCTTAAGATGCTTTGCTTTTTCATCTTGATACAGTAAGCTTTGTCGCGGCATTCTCAACATAATTATTGTTGTACTGCAAAAAGTCGATGCCTACCCTCTGTGATTGATTGATGTACCATTACTCGCAAAAAATTAAGCTAACGGAAATTTGTTTTTATCCATTTTTACGCTAAATTGAGCTTTTTTTATCTTAAACGCTTCTTTATCAAAACTATTTGGCCCACAATTACCATAATTTGCCTTATATTTTAAACATAATAGATCGAAAGATATGTTTGCGCTGTGCGCAGGTGGTTAAAAAGCAATCATGTGCCTTGGTTCGCTAAACATCTAATACTGAAAATGGTTCGGATTAGCATGCCGATATGGCTTTGTTCCAAGTCAAAACATTGCGCTCTCTTTTTTCCTTTATGATGTGGTTAACATAGTGTGATTAGTCTCGGATTTTTCATCTTTCATTGCAACTGCGCTTTCGTGTCAGTCGGCACGTTTTTAAATATTTATTTGCGAATTTGTGTAATATTAAATATATACTGCATTGCGTTAGGAAAATCATTCAATTCAAGCCAAATTTGGAACGACAAATCGTGGATGAGGGAATCCCGGTCGCTTCTTGTATGCTAATCTTGCCCTAAATATGTGTATCTATGCTTGCGACTAGAGTATCCCGCTTTTCGGAGACATTAAAGTTTACTTATTGTCGAGAATAATTTTTTATCAACTTTTAGCCTCACTTTGATTTACTTACTTTTTATTTATTGATTTATTCATTGATATATTGATTTATTGATTGATTTCTAAGTAATTAATTAACTGATTTAATTAATTTATTTATTGTAATTTGTCAGGAACCAGGCCGAAGTCGGTCATACTTGTCGCGGGAGCATTAATTTACAAGGCGCCTTTATTCACACGGAATCAGATTCCAGTGAGTAATTTCTGCGTTAACATTTCGTGCAATTTAAGCTTGTTCCATTAACATGCTAATCAATTATTCAAAAGCTGATTGCTAAGCGATCAGTGCGGTTAGCAGGGATTTTTATTCTGCACGATCGTTTCGCATTTGTTTAAAACAGAATTTTATTCATCTGCACAAAGACGTATTCTTTGCTTTCACACCTTATTAGATGCTCCTTTTTTAAATTTTTATTGCTTCAACAAGCCACGCCTCTGATTGTAATATTTCTAATAATCAATCAGTCAATATTAATTGAATTTGCTTTCTGAAAAACGCAGAAGTATTCTTTTATTTTGAGAAATTTTTCCTGAAGTGTATATACTTTATTATGATCCGTATGCTAAATTTATATAAAAAGGACTGTTCAAACTTGAGGAGGATGTAATTCGATTTTCATTCTTTCGTTCGTTTGGTTTGTGAAATATTACAACGTATGAAAGGGATCTCGATAAGCCAAGGCTTTTAATTCTAGAATTTTTTATCCAATGCATGTATCTTACTGATTTTTTTAGAATTTGGAGAGAGAAATGTCTACAACTATTAACTAAGGTGAAATTTTAATAAAGACAATCAAAAAGTTTTGTTGTAAAGTTACAATTAGTGTAATTTTTTTCGAATTCGTCTCTATCAACTTCGACAAACAGCTTGAATTAATAATCGATAACTTCATTGATTTTTTGTTGACTAACCTTTTCAGGTCGACAAAATTAGCTTTCCCAAGCGTGCAATATTCTAAATCTGCGCTTCTTAGATGAATGTTCGTTTAAATTTTTCGAACATTTGTCAGATATTTCGGCAAAAATTTTTGAATAGTTTTTTGCGCTAAAATTCAAATCATTCAGTTTCGGAATAAGAGTCAGAGATTTGGGAAATATTTTTGTTCAGAGATTCACATATATAAGTGAGCAGGCAAATGAATATTGTACTACAAAGTAAAGTTTCTCCGCCAATTTGAAGTTTACACTAAAATATGCTTTACACAGTGGGGTGAGCTCGTTTTTTAAACATATTACTATCGATCGTTGAAACCGTTCGTTGCAATAAGAAAGACCGTTGCTAAATACTTATAAGTTGTTATCTATATTTTTCTTTTATATTTTACGTGGTCTTTATTTGAAACATATTCAATTTTTCATTTCTTCGGTGTTACAGCTGACTATTGTGCCCATTTCCCAAAAATTAATTTAAACTAGAAAAATTTTATATCTACTAAATATATTATTTACAAATATTTTTTTATTTTTATTCATAAAATGTGTGCTTGCTTAAGGCACATTTGTAATAAGCAACGGTGGCACGCAGACCTTTCATTTAAAAGCTTCTAGCGAAGTTGAACGCCAAAAATGGGTGACGGCTCTGGAATTGGCCAGAGTCAGAGCAATAAAAGCCGCTGAATCAGGTGTGTGCCTATATCCTTGGTACACCTTTTCTATAAAATTTGATCCGAGTGGATAACTTGAAATATTTTTCACATTTATATAATGAAACACTTGTGCTATAAATGTGTATTCATATCGACATATATACGAGTATACAGGACCGTATCCGGCGTTCGGCCAAGGGGAGGGGGCGGACCCAACATAAATTGGTCTATATCTCGATACATTCGCCGGGATAGCTCGCAAAAACCGCATTTTTCGACGTTTTGCGACATGCTCTATCCACTAAGACCATAAAAATTTAACTTTTTGAGAAGAATTTTTTCACTCAAAAAGCTATATAGAAAGTGTCATTTTTTGGTCGCGCTTGAACCAAAAGGATGGAAAATACTTCACAACCGGTGCGAAGCGCCGAAAATTTGAAGATTTTATGACAAAGACATCCAATTTTTCCATCTTTCCGTGCATTATCTTACCTTTTAAAACTTTTCCGGCCAAGGGAGGAGCGGCCGCCGCTTTCCTCGGCCCTCCTTAAATACGTCTCTGCGAGTATATATAAAAAGCTGTTTTCAGATAAAATCGCGATAAAACAGCAGGCAAAAAGCCTCCTATGTAAAATTTTGCCACATTTTTATGTTTGATATTGATGTTGACTTTACGTTCGTTTACTTTGGAGGTATACGATTATTCCTTAGGTTTTAATTTTTCCTGTGGCCAGACACCCGTACCATCAAAATTCTGGGGGAGAAGTGCAATTTCAAAGTGCCTTTTTGGGCCCAAAAATGGTGGATACGCATTGAAAACATAGTGTTTCGACGTTTCTGACGATGCTCTATCTTTCTAGGGCATAACAACATGAAAAATTCGAAAAAAATCAAAAAAAATCGATAAAATAGGATAAGATGAGTATATGGCGCGAAGCACCGAAAATTTGACACTTTTGAGCAAAAAGATAGCTAAAAACGTTAAAAAAAGTACCTTTTCCACGAATTTTTTGGAACTTGTTGAAAAGGATAAATTATGGGGGATGAAAAAATTTGTGGGAATGAAGGTGAAACCTTTGCTGGGTGGGGGTGTAAATCTCCCAAACCCCATGATCATGAATGCCTCTGGTTATTTTCGGACCAAAACCTATTGATCGAACCTTGAAAGAGCATTAAACAATATCTAACAGGATGATCTAAAAGTCGGTCCATCACCCTCTTGGTTTGTCAATTTGATGCAAACTTGTCACAAAAGAGAAAACTACCACGAATTAGGTTTTATTTTCGCAAAATTGTTCCTGATCACTCTATGGGCTGCCTTTTACTGGTGGTGGAGTGAAAATGACAAGCATTTAATCCATTCACAGAAGCTCGCTGCTCTGACGCCATTTTTATATAATAAGCCGCTGAAATACTAATTTGCTCGAAATTTTAAAAACGCGTTTTTTAAGAAATACGAAATAATCGTTAGCTATTAAGGTAGGTCACGTCCTCCTGGGACAACCTAATATGCATTGAAAATTGCTGAAACGAAAATTTGGCATTAAATAACGCATTGATTTGTTTGCCTCTTCCGAAAATAAATTTCGGTTCACATACCTCGCAGAACTTTGGACCGTAAGCTCAAAATTGCCTACTGCATTATTAAGTCCCTTTTTTGCATCAAGATCAATTTATTCAATATGAATTTATCGCAAATATTGACACTTACTGACGTCGTTCATTTCACTATTGCAAATTTCGCTTATAAAAACTGTATGCATAAGGCTGCGGACCCATTGGATAAACAATGAGGCGCAGCGCATAAATGACAAAAATGAGCAAGATGGCTGCAATAATGCTTGACAAGGCGTTAGATGATTGCAGCGATTATTCTGTTCCTAATCCACTTTATTTTTTGTGTCTTTTGGGGAGCGCCTCTGAAACATTTGACAAGAGCAATATTTGGACATGCATAGCATACGAATAGCGAGGGAAGGTGAAATTTTTGAAGTGTCCTTTTTGTCTTCAAAAAAGGCGGATACGCGTCCGAAACATATTTTTTTGTCGTTTCTGACGATGTTCTATTTTTCCAGAGCATAAAATCGAAAAAATTTAGAAATTAATATAAAGGAAATTCGATTAAATTGAACGAAATGTAATTTAAAAAAGCGTGTTTATGCCGTGAAGAGTAGAAAATTTGGCAGTTATGAGCAAACAGTTAGCAAATAAGGCTTAAAAACGCACCTTTTCTGCAAACTTTTTCGAATTTCTTTTGAAAATCGCAAATTCTGGAGGGCCGGGTGAAAATCTCCCAAATCCCCTCCCCGAAAATTATGTATGGCAATATGCATTCAAATTATCTGCGTGATTTTTAAAAATTGTAGGTAATTATCCTGACCCCAATTCCATTATTATCTGAACTACTGTTGGTTTCATTTTTCCAGTCTCGAAACTTTTTCAAAAATCGAGTCGAAGCATCGCAGGCATAGTGGATAGTGATTATCGCTCTGTTCTCACCGTCACTTACGAGCTTTCACGGCTAGGCACTCAAGTTTATCATAATATAGATTGATATATTGTTTCAGGATCAATTTCTAATTAAGCGCGAGCACATATGCGCGTGGGGGCTGGGGGTCCTGGACCCCCAGAATAAAAATGGAATTTTTTTGGGGAAAATGAGGCGAAGTGACGGCCAAAAACGGACGAAACTAAAAATTTTCTTATACTGGAAACTGTAGTAACGTAATTTTAACGCTATTTTAGCGCTTATACCAGTTTTTGAGGTCATTTTTGGCCCAAAAAGCTCAATTTGTGATCCCCCAGACCGGCTGAACACCCCTAGATCGGCCATGCTGTGCTCCTATGAGCGCTAGCATCATTTCCATCTAACTTCTGAAAAAATTATTAAGGCTGAAAAGCAGGCTTCCGTTTGCAACATTAGGAGAGCGATGAGGAATTACTGCGGATTAGGAACCGATCTGTTTTGATTAGTGTGTTACACAATAAGTCCCATTTTACCTATTCAATCACGAAACATCATGCAGAACGATCTGATCTTGAAACAACCTCTATTTTACCTATTCAATCATTACAACTACTTATTTCGGTGTATTGCGAGCGTACGAGCGACTGCCGTTTGGGTCCCCATCGTATGTCACAGAATTTAACAAAATTTGGTCTATGGGCACACCTTAGCACGATGTTGGAACGTGTACAATGAAACTATCCAAAAATGTTCCAGGACTTTTAAAATAGCACCCAAGTTACGAGTTTTGAATATTTAGGGTAATTGATTGTTTCCGAATTTTTTGAATAACTTAGTCAATATTTATTCGTTTTGCACGAAATTTTTTTACTAGGCAGAAAAATGGACGTTCTACACACTGATATTGATTCCTCAGTCGCACTGCGGATGAGATTTTAAAAAAATTACGAAATTTTTTCAAACTTCGATTGTAATTTTTGACCTGTTGGCGTCGCGCTACAAAAGAGAAAGTTAATCAGCCTGATAGAGAATTCTCCGCTTATTTTAACGCATCTTTCAGATGTTAGGTATAGGCGTAGCCAGGGGGGCATTTGGGACACATACCCCCGAAATTTCTCAGAAATTTTGTTGATTTTCCTAGTGTAATAATTGTGTCCGGCCGATTTTGCGAAAAATTCTAGCATTATTTTTGGGAGGACAAAAAAGTAAAAGGGTTAGGAATTTCTGGATCCTTCCCGGCGCTTCGCGCCGGAATTAGTTTGTCTGTTCTGTATGATTTAAGCGGTATAAATTGAGTTTAAAGAGCGAGAAGGTCACAATTTCCCGGCGTATAGCGCCACTGGTTATTGTTCTTTCTTTTTGTAAAGCTTCAGCGTTGCGTTTAAAAGCCTAAATCAGGCAAAATATCTTCATACTAAATTAGAAAATCGCAGGTTAGAAGCTTTAGCTTCCATAAATTTTTGTAACGAGATTTCAGCTTGAACCAAGAGAAATCGGAAGATAAGCAATAGCTCAAATGAAAAAGCACAAAATTATCTAACTATTTTGCTATAAACCAACTAATTTGGTAAGAACGGTCAAACAAAATTGTTTGAAAAACCGGATTTCTACAGTATACCCTAAAAAAACATGCAAGTTTGGGATTTTAAACGTTGATAACTTAACGAGTTTTCAAGATATGAGCGTGAAACCTAGCAAAATAGTTGTTTTAAAGATTGCTATCCAAAAAGTATAAATTTTACTTATAACAGTATGTGGTTCTTTCTTCAATCTTACAAAACCTCTAATTTGAGGTAGAAATCTTCAATGGTTTTTGACTTTTTACAAATTTCTCTCTGTTTTCTGCGTGTAAATTGAGTTGTTCTTTTATTACAATATAAAAAATAAGGTATCGTCTGATAGGTCATAGAACGCTGGATCTAATAAGCTCAAATTTGTTATAATTTACGAACTTTGCGCACAACTATGAACCTATGAAAAATTATTTATCAGTTTAAAGTGAAAAAAACGTGCGGGATAACTCGAATACAATAAAAATAAATTACTTTATAAGGGGTACACATCACAGCAAATTGTGTTTATTTACATCAATATTAAGCTTTTCCGGGAGGTACAAAGTCAAAAATCGGGGTAAACGTATTTCTGTTTTGTTTTTTTTCTGCCAACTTCTCCAGTTACGAGTCTGAATATGATCACAAATCTAAAAATGTACTACATACGAATAAAATTTTACACGTCAGTTGGGCGCGTTTGTTTACAATAAATAGTGGGGTAATGTGGTTTACATCTAATATTTTTTGTCTTCAGAGCATTGTGGAGAGTTCATTTTTTCATAAATATTGATCGTAATATCAGAATTACAATTACAAATTTGACTAAAATCTTCTTTACACTCGGTGGTTGTGTAAAGTTTACACTGAAGATTGACTTAGCGTTGCGGAAGCATAATTTGTTCAAAATATCCTATGTAATGTAATAATTACGAATCTGACTGCTAGTTTTCTCCTGCTCCAAATAGCTGTGTAAAGTTTACACAATTCATTCATTGTTGATAAGTAAAGTTTACACTACAAATTTATTTTCTCGAGCGTTTCAAAACTTGAATTTTTCAAAATAACATTTGATCTGTTTTAAAAAGGTAAGGTGGTTTTGTTTAAAAAAAGATGTTGTTGTTCAGAACAATGTTGTTGTCCGCGTTCTTAGACTAGGTCATTATTGTGGCATGTAACCGTATGTGTTCACTGACTGATTTACTCAAATCATGTTAATTTAAAGCAAGGTATTTGCAAAGAGAAATGCTTCAATGGAACAAAAAAGGACAAATTTACTTGGAATTCCGCATCATTAAGGATATAAATGGAGTTCCCTAGGGAAAAGTTGCCTATGGATGCCTGTGAAAATTGTAAGAATCTAACTAAAAATTAGAATTCCGCTAAAAACGCAAAAAATCGATGTATATTCTGCGGCTTCTGAAAAAAGCCTGCCTTCACAAAACATTGTTCACTGGCTCAAAGAGATTATGAGGAACCTTCTCTGTGTTTTAATAACCGATTTAGTTTCCCATCAATATCGAATTTCTTTCTAATATAAAACCAATATTTAGTTAATTATCAACGACTTCATAAATGAATTATGACAAGCACACCATCTTGTTAACTGCTGCCCCCGGAGCAGTGCTAGCAATGCAGCTTAAGAATGTACATTACATAAGTCGTTTTTTGATTAGCGATTGTTTCATTTTTAGAAATGAGCCACTTCCGTTATTTATTTTTGCGTCGCAGGTGCAACTCCTTCTGCAGGCAGCAGAATATACTTCGATTTTTTGCGTTTTTAGCGGAGGTCTAATTTTTAATAGATTCTTACAACTTTCACATTCACATGCATACATATACATAGGTACCTTATTCCCTAGTCTCCTTCTTTTAAGTCCTCAATGATGCGTAATTCCAAGTATGTACACATATTCGTCCTTTATCTTCCATCGGAGCATTTTCTCTTTACTAGATTTCTCTATTCGCATTAACCCCCATAAACGGCTGAAAAGAGCAATCAAATACCTTGCTTACTCACCTCACTTACCGTCACTATGATCTACTTTCAATCTCTTGTGTGAAGTCACTCGAAGCTGAATGTCCTTTTTATTGAAAAACGCGATAGCTTTATTACACAAGGCCAGATCTCGAACGACTCCATAAACCAGCTAGAAGATACTGTGAATACATGCGTAAATGAGACGAACACAGTTTTCGTACAGAACAAGCAAAAAATCATGTACTTGAACTTCAGGATGTTCATGAAGGTGGCTTTGCATAAATTGGCTGGCTCGGAAAACTAATTTACTCATTACAGTAGCATTCGGTTTTTCCCTTGCAAGATGTAGTAGATGGCGAATTTCTATTTTGGTTGGTCGAACGACGAAGAAAGTAGGTGTTAAAATAGCAAAGTTTGATGTTATAACCTCGTAGAATGAATGGGAATGCAATCAACTGCCATGCAAAGCAAGAGAGCCGCAGCAATTCGAAAAGCGACCGCTATACATGGGCAGCAAGAAAATTCTGGGGGAAATCGCCAAAAATTGCCAAAAGTGTTACTAAGAATAGAATTCTGGGGGTCTACGCCCCACGCCCATGTGTGGCGACCATATGTGGGCAGCACCAAAATTCTAGGGGGTAGAAGATTTTTTAAAGGTCACAAAATGGTCTTAAAAATGGTGGTATGCACACCTGGGCGTGGGGGTTTGGGGGTATTCATGCACCCCCCGAGCAACCAAAAATAACCTTCAAGAAAAGAAAATACCCCCCAGAATTGAATTTTTTAAATTTTTTTGGTTTTTTTTTCGCAATTTTCTGATGCCAATGGATAGTGCTCGATGATAAACGTTGAAAAATTGTGTCTTTTCGCCTTTTCGCAATACCACAATTTTTAGGGCCGGTTTTTGACATTTGAAAAATCTTGCAACCTCAGAATTTTGGTGCCGCCCACCTATGGTGGTATGTCAACAAACACAATTTTCAACGTTTCTCATCGAGCACTATCCATTGCCATAAAAAAATCGCGAAAAAAACAAAAAATTTCAAAAATTGAATCTTGGGGGAGGGGGGGGTATTTTGGTTTTTTTGGGGGGAGGGATTCGGCCTTCTGGGGGTTGCATACCCCCTAGCTTACGTGTGGTGGCTACCACTAATAGCTGAATTAATTTTTAAAAATCGCGGAAGTAAAATGAATCGGCACGCCTCACATGTGAATGCACACTTATGTATGCACACATAGGCTAGACGTCATCATTACATCACCGAAAATTATTAAAAAAATTGATTATCGATTTTTTGTTTATAAGAGCGAAAACCTTCAGACGAATCCTTTTACAGCGAAAATGTCAGTCAATTTTTGTTCCAGAAACCAAGATTTCAGCGACAAGCGTAAGGTCGTTTTTACGAGCATTCTTATGGTCCAACATCATCTGTTTGAAATAAGTAAAGTCCGTAATGCTGAAAATATAATCTAGCAGGTCACCGTGCAGACTTTCTTTGTATTTCGGCAACAATATTTTGAAGGAGTCGAAATCTAACGATGCCAAATTTGGGGACTTGGACAATAAAAACGCTTCCGTTTGGTCGATGAAATTGTGAAAAATGATCGTATATTCTAATTTATTTTCTTCGTCGAGATCGAACTCGTCGCAAAAAGAATCTAGTGTTTTATCCAAAAAAGTCTGAAATTCGTAGGAAAAAATCACCTTCTCTAATTCCGTAAGAAGTGAATCGAAGCGTTGTTCGTCGGAACCAACAACAGGATGTTGTTCAGCAAAAATATCTTCGCTTTGCTGGTGGTTCATGATATAAACTAACTCTTAAACGTATACGTAAAGTAGTTCACCTGAATGAGAAATCTGAGTTTTGTTTAAAGAAGCATGAAATGAAAGTAAACATGAGTACCTATATACTTCAAAAATAGTAACGCTATAATAAATATGTAAAAATATTTTTTGAATAATAAATAATTATATCACAGGTACAAAAAATAATAATACTTCTGCTTACTTGCTACCATATATGTCATGGCTCAAAATTTTTGGAAGGGGATCCCTAGCCAATTTTAGAGAGGGAGAAGGGGTAAATGACCTCAATTTTTCTGGCCAGAAAACACCTAAAAACGGCCAACAGCAGCAATTTTTTCCGAAATCGGGGGAGGGGGAATATCAACAATTTTCTGACTTGGGGGAGAGGGGTAAGGGATGACCAACTTTGGTTGGAGGATCCCCCATCCTCTTGTTACATGTATGCTTACTACGATGCATTTTTCGTCGTTGTATTACTCCTTGTATTGTTTAAAATATGTTTTGTGACTCACTGCAGCACGGATAGTGAAAAGCACTTTAATGCCCTACTTATATAAAGAAGCAGCTTCTTACCAAAAAAGGTCATCTACGAGTAATTAGTAACTTCAAAGTCATAAAAACATATTAAGCAAGAAACTATCTAAAATTTGAAAAAATAATAATTTAAACTATGTAAACTCGAACTTGAAGGCTATCATTTTAAAAATGACTTCAATTCTTGAAAACATCCTTTTGATGTGAAGGCTGATCATACAGGAAATAGATGATCAGCCTTCACATCAAAAGAAAAGAACAAGCAAATTATATGTCTAGCTATGCAGGCATAGTAAATGTGCTTGAAGTGAGGAATAACAATAATAAAAAATATGCAAAAATACAGTCTATTTCACATACCCTGCAATTTTCTTTTAAGAATTTCTGTTTTCCTTGACAGGAAAATACTTTTCACAAAAAAAAAACGGAAAAAAGCATAATCTGACAGAAGACATTAAAAAATACTATTATTCTGCCTACATAGAATGTTGAAATTAGAGCTGTACCGGGGCCTGGTCCCGGCCTCGGTGCCGGGGCCTAGGCCCCGGCCAGGCCGGTCTCGGGGACTGAAAATTTCAATATTGTTGTTAGATGTAAATTGTTGCATTGATTGCGAAAATGATTGAAACTAATGTAGTTTCATCAGTCACACTTTTATTTCATTATACATAGATGCCAACCAACTACATAATGCATTTTATTCTTTTGAGACAGTAAAACTGATGGAATTGATACTTTCAATCAATGAAGCCAACAAGTTTATACTTATCTATGTAACAACAATCATTGTTGAATGGTGGAGAGGAGAAATGTAAATTTCAGTCACGGTTGCATTTGCTCAGCGTTTACATTCTGGGGTCAGTCTGGTGAGGGTTTCGTCGAGTCTTTTCGAGCTAAAATGATTTTAAAAACGGCTAGAAAGGTTTGAAAAGTGTATTAAATTAGTTCTCAAATGCTGGTCGATTTCAATCATTTTTATGAAAGTCTCGCTCGACCATAGGTGGGCAGCACCGAAATCCTGGGGGATTGCAAGATTGTTCAGAGGTCAAAAAATGGTGGTATGACGAAAAAAACACCATTTTTCAACGTTTCTCATCGAGCACTATCCATTGGCATCAAAACATTGCGAAAAAAACAGAAAAAATTTCGAAAATTGAATTCTGGGAAGGATGTATTTTGGTTTCTGGGGGGTATGCGGCCTTCTGAGGGGTGCATACCCCAAAAACCCCATGCCCACGTGTGGTCTCGACTCTTGTCCGTTTCTGACCTTAATCTCATGATATTTGTTCCAGAAAATTCTCCCCCTTTTCCAACCCCCAAGCGCGCGTCTGCTTCCTGCAGGTCTAGTGAATGCGGGAGCAATTCACTTAAAATCTCGCTGCATAAAATCGTAGTTGAAAATTAAATTGTTCTCATGCAATTCCCCATGAAATTCTTAATTTCTTCCGTTTAATTTCAGCAATCACTTGCTTAGTTAGAAAGCTAAAAAACTAAAGTGAAGAAAGTTACAATGAAATCATAAACAACTTACAAGTATTCACCACTAGACAGATAAAATTCTTCAACTGAATTTTTATCGCTACTATTACGATATATGTCGCGAACAACAGCTGGACTCATATATTACATAAGGTATGCCAACAATGATTGTCATATGACCACATTATATGGTACCGGTGTTTATAGGCCCCAGCGCTGGGGCCTATGCCCTGGTCTAGGTGAAAAATCGGCCCCGGTACAGCTCTACTTAAAAAAAACAGGCACGGTTTTTTGCATTCGGCAAAGATTTTTTCCGATGTACAAAAGACTTTTCGAGGCCGAAAGATTTTTGGGAAGACAAAAACTGCAAAAAGTCTAAAATTGCCAGAAATTTGCCGAAATTAGTATTGTTTGTTCTAAATGGCAGAAATTACATAAAAAACGTAAAAATACCAAATTTTTCAGCGCTTCGCGTTGTTTTGAGACAATTTTCAGTATTTTTTGTCATCATAAACCCAGAAATTGGCTAAAAAACAAAACCAAAAGTCGAAAAACCCTGTTTTACTGCACCAAAAATGCTACTATACCGAATAGCACCCAAAAATTTGCATGTACAAAATATACAAAGACTTGGGAACCATTTTTGTACCTACATGTACAAAGGGACCTATTACAAAAAAAACGCTGTATACAGGTGATAAATTTTAAACTTGTGGGAAATGAAAGAACAATTTTTTTCAATTCTTTGGAATTCACTAAAAAATTAATTCTCTAAAAATGCCTAAATTCATGAGCGCATCTAAAGCGTTCGATTGATTGGGCACATGACTAAAAAATTTTTCCATGGGAAACAAGAGACTAATAAATACCTACCTAATCTATGAACAAGCATATCCTGTTACCAAGGATACAAAAAGCTAGTATTTTCAGACAAAGCTTAACAGTTAATTTTATTTCCCGACATCTTGTGCACAATCACAAATCTTTAAGATGATGCTTCCATTAACCGATTTCAGAGCGGTTTTCTGAAGCAATTACTATAGTGAGCATACATAGTTGTCAACGAGTAAGAAAGTTTTACAGTACAAAGTCAACCGTAGTCATATCGGATCGGAATCATACATGGGCAGCAAGAAAATTCTGGAGGTCTGGTTGGTTGAAATCGCCAAAAATGTTACTAAAAATATAATTCTGGGGTCAAGAATAATTTACGGAAGGTTTTAACCCGAAGGGGAGGGTGCAAATCACGCATGGGCGTGGGGGGTTTGAACCTCCACAATTCCATTATTAGTATTATGTATGTTTGGCGATTTTACCAATCCTTCCTGACCATAGGGGAGCAGCATTAAAATTTTGGGATGGGGTACAAGATTTTTGAATATCAAATAATTGTCTTAAAAATGGTGGTATGGCGAAAAAACACCATTTCACAATGTTCCTCGTCGAGCACTATCCATTGGCATTAAAAAATCGTGAAAAAACAAAACAAATTTCAAAAATTGAATTGAGGGGATATTTTGGTTTCTGGGGGGATATTCAGCCTTCTGTGGGGTGCATACCCTCGCCACGCCCACGTGTTTGCGTTCATGACCACCCAGAATTTTCATGCTGCTCACGTATGGTGTAAACCCTCTTCCACGCCAACGTGTGATCGGAACCCATTGGTGTGTTCACTTTCATCTCTATCCAAAAAATCGTGTTCCAGGAACAAGGTTTCATGATTGCGCAATGCTGATGTGCAAAAAGGAAATTTCTGTAGGAAAGATTCTACGTATCATAGTAGTTTGCTTAACATAAAATTGCATTTTCAACTTGAGAAATTATCAGCTAACGTAAACTTTTTCTACGAGAAGTAGCATTAGTTCATAAGAAAAAAGGCTGAGGTATGCGAAAAGATACAGAGCAGCAGTATTACAAACAATGCCAAGAACTGTGCATACTTCTTGATGTAATACCAAATATAATAAATTGCAAAATTAACAGTTTTTATGGAATTCTAATATTTATATATGCACCCGTTTTTGAGGTAATGGCTCAAAAAAGCTCTGAAAACTTACCTCCAAAATCGGTCATGCTGTGCATCTGTTTTCCTTATTAAAAAAGCTGTCACCCCACAGAAATTTCTGATTAACCAAAAAATGGAGAAAAAGTCAATTTTTAAACGTATGTACAGGGCGATTCTTTTGTTCAAAAGTGCCACTGCATTTAAGCGCTTAGTGCCAATAGCCATTTAGACCATATTTCACTGAATTTCGGTCGAGAAATTTTCAAGGTCATTGATTAGAAAGAAAGAGCATCGTTAGCACGCTACAAAACTATTTTGACGAGTGTCCATACACACGAATAGTTCTTAATGCCAAAAACGCATTTCAGAAGAAATTCTGATTTCATCGCCCAAAGTACGGTCCCTTCATTCGGCAAAGAGCCTGTGTAAAACTGATCAAAAAGCATGCAGAAGTTGCAGACTGTTTGCATATACTTATGAATGATAAAAATCTTGTCAGGCCCCAATGTGCACTACAGTGGCGGGGGGATTTCAGGATACTGGAGCCGTAATCAGTTTTGATGTTTTTTCGAAATAACTGATTAAGAGTGCTTGTTTCGGGACAAATAATGTTAATCAGGCTGAATTTGTCAGAGAAATTAAATTTCTCAAGTTTTCGCTCAAAAACCAGTCATCGGGTACGAAACAAAGCTTGCTTATTTATTGTAATTTTATTATTTTGATATCGTTTCTTTATTTTGTTCCGCAAACTTATTATGTTCATCATGACGGGGCCCGGCTCATCTCTACTTCCGACTAAAACTAGCGGTGAGCAGGCACGTAGCTGGCCATCTTATTTTGGGCGGGACCAGCACCAATTTGGGGGAGGGACTAAGCCCAAAAAGGCTAAAATAGCACAAAATAACGTTTAAAAAGTCCTATTTTTCTGAATTGAGGGGGGGGGGTCCGGCCGACCCCCTATTCCCCAAAAATACGTGCTTGGCGGTGAGAAAAATATATACCAGTTTATTCAATTAATAAAAGAATCAGGAAACAACGAAATGTTCAAAAAACGAAGAAACGCTCAATAAAATGCGATCAGTAATAATGAAACTTCAAAATTTTTCTCAATAAATCTATTATTCTAAGTGAACAATTGCGTCAGTTGGAGCGCAGGATGGACGGCCGGATTGCATTCTTTCATATCGCTTCAAATCGTAAGCAATTTCGGCAGCCAATTGATGATCCATGGTGAAAATTTCGTCGATCTAACGCGAGAAAAACAGCAATGTGTCTCAGACATTATTTAAGATTATATAACATTATCTACAAAACGTAACTTATAAAAGAACTAAAAAGAAAACTAAAAAAATTAAAACAAGATAAAAATCACATTGTAAACTGGACTGAGGAATAAAAAGTAATTAATTATTGATTAGTATTCAATTTTCATATAAAAATTAAAATTAACTCGAAAAAAACCAGGTTGTATCATACAAAGATGTACAGGATGGCCGATTTCGGGGGTCAGTCATAGAACTTTTCTAAGTCGAAATGGCCTCAAAAACTGGCTTACAAAATAGCGTAAAAACTATGCTAATTCACCATTTCAGGCACCTTAGCACAAAAATGTTCATTTTTATTCATTCTTAGCCTTCACTTCGCTTTACTTGACACAGAAAATTTTTCTGGGGATCAAGACCCCAAAACTCTAAGTGCGTGTCTGAAGTAAGTATAATAGAAAAACTTATTTTTGTCAAACATATCAAGTTACATATGTATAGTTGGCGAAGTTCAGAGAATCAACATAATGGACATGCAATTGAATGTTTACCATTGTTCGTCACAAAGCACATTTAAATGACGTCCGAAACAGATTAAAAAATTGTGCACAAAAGTCGGTCGCCTCCCATCCCGGAATTTCGGGCAAAAAGTTGCTTTTCAAAGCCACTTTAAGCACCTTTTCACCGCTTTTGTTCAAGACAGTATTAAGTTATAAATTCACTTACATTTTTAATTTGTGAATAGAATCCCAAGTTTGAGGAATCCAAAATTTGAGAAATTAAGAAGCATTGAAAAATTCATGTTATGGGCGAAAAACACCACTGAACGACGGTTATAATCGAGTTCTTCCGCGAAATAAAAAATCGGAAAAACACGAAAAAATTTTCGAAAATATAATTACGGGGATCTTCCGGGTTCGGAAGGCCGTTTGAATCCTATAATTCCGTCCAGACGCATTCTTCCTACCCCCTTGTGCGAGTCATACCATCAAATCACGATTAGTGGATAATCAAAAGCGTCTCAAGTACAATTTTAGGCGCTTAGATGATTTTTTGAGAAAACCTTAAACCCGTGAAAAAGCGTTTCACCTCCGCCTTATAATCCTTGCACAATTCGCGCAGCGCGAACAGCAAATAGCGCAACAACGAACTGCGACTCTTCTCCAACGCGTGCTTGAACGACACCAGCGACGGCACGACGTAGTCGACCATCGCCTGCTTAATGGCGCGGGCCAAATTCTTGCGCGCCAAGTCGGCCATTTGACGCGCGGCGGCGAACGCGGCCGCCGCAGGCGTCTTCATGCCGCCTGCCGCAGCGTCCAACTCGGCGTCGTCGTCGGCGTCGCCGCCGCCGACGCTGCGCTGCCGCAGCGTCGTCAGCTTGATGTCCTCGTGCGCTAATATGCACAGCGAATCGCGTATTATTTCGTACGACGTCGAGCCGACGTCCGTTCCTTTCGATTGGTTTAAGACATCCGCGTAATTACCTGCAACCAAGGCCGTATTCAAGGGGGCGGTGAGCATAGCTGGGCAATGCCCATTGCCCCAGCTGGTACCCAAGCCCAATTATTTTGGTTGGTTGCTTAGTCGTAAAAGTGGTTGGCCATAAAGCTTGTTTAAAATTGTACACTCGATTTTGAGTGATGGTTCTGTAAGAGTGCATTAAGCTACATACTCACTTAGCTCATCAAACCATTTGACAGTGGTTTCATATTATTCGATTTAGTTTTATTGCCAACCACTTACTCCAGCATTCTCGTGCATTGCACATGAAATTTCCCTGCTCATATCAGGTGCAACTGACAGACCCTCTGGCTGGTACCGAGTTGCAACTGGTTGCACCTATTGCCCAGGTTTGGCGGTGAGTGGTCACCATACATATACAGCATGCAAATTCTTGGGGTTCAGCAAGCCCGAAAAATTGTTAAAAGTGCCTTTTTGAGCTAAAAACGACAGGTACACTGTTTTCAGACTTGTTGGACAATGCTCGTTCTTCGTCAAACATAAAAACATAAAAAAAATTTTAAAAAACCGGGAAAATTGAACAAAATATAGTAAAAAATGTGCATTTAATACGAAGAGCCGAAAATTTAACTTTTGAACCAAAAATGAGCTAAAAACGTTTTGAAAGGCACACTTTTCTAGACAGTCAGGACATACCTCGTTCTTTCTCGAACATAAAAACATTGAAAAAATTTGAAAGAAATCGGGAAAAGTGAACAAAACATAGTCAAAACATGCGTATATGGCGCGAAGCGCCGAAAATTAGCCAAAAATGAGCTAGAAACGCACACTTTTTACAATTTATACGAAAAAATAAACAATTCTGGGGCGTCGCAGCCGTTTTGCGCGGGGTCAGTGCAATTCAGGAGATCAACCCTCCTCTCAAGAACACATATGGCAGCTGCTCCAGTAAGCCAGAAAATGTTTTGTAAAAGTACGATAATGCACAAAAAGATGAAAAAATTGCAAGTATTTGACGTAAAATTTTTTAAATTTTCGACGCTTCACGCTAGGCGAGAAGTATTTTGCATAATTTTGACTCACCATTTTCAGAAGCGGGACGCGAGTAAACGCTGCCAATGTTTCACCAAAACTAGCAAAAAAAGCACCGAAGGATGGGCAAAAAACGCAGGGTTTCGCTTAAAATCTGGGCGGGGGCAAAGAAATAAAAATTTTTTGACTTTGGGGAGATGGGGGCGGAGACAACGGATTTTGGATGGATCTCCCCATCCAGCTGTTACAAGTGTATGTCTTCTACACAAGTGATTTACAATTGAACCCCCACATGGGGGCAAAACTTGAAAAGCACCTGCAGATTACTGTAGACCCACAGAATGCTATTTTTAGTAATATTTTTTTGCGATTTCCACCCCCCAGAATTTTCTTGTTGCTTGTGTATGGTCGAACCCCGTTAATTAATTAATTTGAGCGGACCAAGGGTTCCGTATTTAATAACCGAGCATACTTACTGACCGAGTTGACAGTTGTTTACCTATACATGCCACATAGCGCTTTTGTAGACAGAAGTACAATAGTTTTGAAAAATGAGCTTGCTAAGTGAGAGTTGTAAACCAAGAGAAACTTAAAGTTAAAACTTGCCATTACATTACGAAGAGAATTATAAAAGATTTTAAATTTGAAGAAAATGAAAAAGGTGGGATGTTGGTAAATTATATATACAGTGCTGGCCGCGAATGTTCACGTTTTAATATGCTTCATAGGACAATAGGGCATGTTAAGGTATATATGTTCAACACGTCGGTCGTGCGTGGGCAGAAATAGGACCGACGTGTCAAAGATATAACCGTAACAAGCTCTAGAAGCTTATTAAAGCGTAAACATTCGTGGCGAGTAGTGTATATCCTTCAAATTTGTTTTAATTTATCAACATCCCACCTTTTCCATTTTCCTTAAGTTTGAAATCTTTTATAATTCTCTTCATAATGTAATGGCAGGTTCAAATTTTAAGTTTCTCTTGGTTTACAACTCTCGCTTGTCAAGCTCATTTTTCAAAACTATTTCATGGCGAACAGTCGTGTTTAGAAGTACAATAATATGACAGAACATTGCCATATACATCTAAATATTAATGATTTTGACCTTTGCGGTGCACAAAGCGTGTCAAATATCCGAAACGATGGTTTACTTAACGGATTTACTTGACAAAAAATGAATTACATTATCGTTGAATTAGGTGTGCTTGTCAGGCGTTCACTATGCGGGGTCTTTAGCAAGTTCACATATCCACGATCTTAAAGAACCGTGTTTATTATCCGTTGACTGAGTGCTTATTAAGCGGCTTTCTAACTGTCATAAAGCATAGTTTTTCGGTCGGGACCATAAGAGCACAACATGGCCGATCTGGGGGGGGGTCAGCCGGACAGGGGAGGGGTCAAAAATTGAGCTTTTCTGGGCCAAAATGACCTGAAAAACTGGTTTAAGCGCTAAAACAGCGTCAAAACTACATTATTACACAGTTTCTGGTCAATTTAAAGCAATTTTAAAGAAAATTTTTAATTTTCATCCGTTTTTGGCCTTCATTTTGCCTCATTTTTCCCACAAAATTTTCCATTTTTCCATTCTGGACGGTGGGGGGTCAGGACAGGACTCCTATCCCAAACCCCCTTCCCCCACGTGCATGTCTAGTCGGGACTGAAGGGAAGGGTGTTCATTAAGTGGGAGTGTCTACTATCCGAGTTTTTATTAACGAGGTTTGACTAAACATACGAAAATAATAAGATTTAAAGAAATTTGATGCTGCTCACCTAATATCTCCTGACATATTCGAACCAACGTTTGAAAGCGCTGTTGGTCGGTTAATCGTTGAAGCATGAAAGTGTATAATTGCATTCGTTTTTGATGATTTTGCGAACCCGCGAGGCCCAATAAACAATTACCTGCAAAACGTAATCATCGTGTTAAATTAAGACAATGTTAATACATACATATGTATGTGCGTGACAGAACAATTTCAGCCGAAACAATATTTTTATGCCTTTATCAGTTTACACCACACAGCAACAGGGGGACGAGGAGATAGATTCCCACCTAAATTCACTCATCCTCCCGTCACTCAATGCCAGAAAATTTAAGACCCCGAATTTCGGCAAAAACTTGCTTTTCAGCCATTTTTAGGTGTTTTTGCAATTTTTGGTCGAAAATTGACGGTCATTTACCCCCCCCCCCTAAAAATTGCCGGGAACCCCATCACAGATGCACAACAATATCAATCTGGGGGAGGGGGTCAGCCGGTTTAGGAAGGGAAGGGGGCAAAGGCCAAGCTTTTTTGGGCCCAAATGACCTCAAAAACTGGTATGAGCACTAAATTAGCGTTAATACTACGTTAATATAGAGTTTCTGGTCAATTTAAAGCACTTTTGAAGAAAATTCTTAATTTTCATCCAATTTTGACCTTTCTTGTGCCTCATTTTTGAAGAAAAAACTTCCCATTTTTCCATTCTGGGGGTCTCTAGACCCCCAAGCCCTATACGTGCATGTCTGGACCCCATCCAAAATTTTGAGCCCTTACATGTACGGTTCATACTAACCGCAACACTTGATCATACATTGTATTGTGCGACTTTAAACAAGTGAAACGTACTTTGTACGGTTTGTTGAAGAGCCGACGAAAGAAATTCGTCCTTGGACCGCTTGGCGTCGTTTAATGCGTAAATCGAGTCGAGAAAATGATTGAAAAACATCAAAGGCTGCCGCTCGGCCAAAACGTTAACAAAACAAAATTCAACATAGGTTCGAATCATAGCGTGCGAATCCAACAACGAGGTTAAAAATCGATAAAATAACATGCCACGCCACTTTAAATAATCCTCTTTCAATAGGCTGAAACGATATAGAATTAAAAATTTAAAAAAATATGAATCTAATCGAATTTAGTCAATTTTTCAAATTATTTATACTTTTTGAAATCTCCCCATCAAATGTAAAAAGTCGACTTTTAGCCACATCTGAAATACAAGGGATTAGCAATCCTGTTGAGCAAATTTTCTAAAGTTGTTGTGTTCTTGATCATAAAACAAACAGTTCCAAAACTGGTGTCCAGTGCTAAAAGACGTGAAAACTATGTTAATTCATAATTTTTGGTCAATTTCGAGCAATTCCACAACAAATTTTCAAAATCCTAAGTTTTACAGAAACTACTGTCGTCGCCATAAAACTTTAAAATTCAACAATTCTGAAGAATTTTTCAATTTATCTTATAACACACGACGTAGTCGTATGTTTCGCATAGCTATGCTAAAACATATGACAACGTCATATCTTATAACGTAGGCAAGGAAATCCTTAGCAAAAGTTAAGGACAATTTATGTGTTCGAACTTCGGGGCGAGAAATTCATATCGAGCAGAATCCCAAAACATCTTGAGTTTTAAAGAAACTATTTCGCAATAGAAGACCCAAAGCTCTAATCTGTACTAGCTGTTGGCTGTAAACGTAACGTCTTACAATTTTGGGTAGCATAGCATTTAGATAGATCTTCTATTTTTGGTCAAGAACGACAAAAAGTAACTAAAAATAATCTAAAAAACAAGTTTTTGCCGAAATTGATGAGGGTGAAAGATTTCAGCATGTGGGGAATAGGGAATGACCTATTTTAGAGGGATTACCAGTTACCATCTTAGATGCAATGGCTGATCTGGCGGGTTAGTCGGTCTGAACGGTCAGCTGGTGAGCTTTTTTGGGATGAAATGACCTCAAAACTGGTATATATGCTAAAAAAGCGGTAAAACCACATTATTCCATAGTTTCTGGTCGATTTCATGCAAAAATTTTCGATTCGCATCCATTTATGACTGTCTCATTTTTTTCAAAGAAAATTTTTCATTTGCATGGCCTTATCCAGCTGCCCCAAATTCCGACGCTGTATCATTATTCCATTACATTTCGATTACCAAAAAAAGTGCGATTTTTTCAAAAAAACTTTTTATAAATAAAAAAATCGATAACCTGGTAAGTAAAGTCAACGTTTGCTTGCGCACTAGTTGCGACGGGTCGCGCAAACAAGCGGCCAGCGTTTCGACGTGTCGATCGACCAGCGACGTATATCGGACGCACAAATCGCACAGAACGACGACACAATTGTTGCGCAGCATTTCGCGATCGTCGACGCTCGACGTCGCCGCTTAATATTAATTAATATACGTAATTATAAGTAATATACCGTGTTCGCAACGAAATTTGAACAATAAACAGCCAATGAGTTTATTAAGGATCGCTTTTTCAGTTCTCAAACGCACGATTCCTAAAGAGTATTCTGACACGCTTGAGTTTGAGAAAACGCGACCTAAACGCTTATCTAAACAGACGCGTGATGATAGCGCGCGTGTGCGCTTTACGTACGTACACAGTATCATGTGTCGCGTCGCTGTGGTTTTTTCGGTGGTAAAGATGCTTTCCTAAGGTCCCTTAAGTGAGCTTTAGATGATGTGCGTGCAACATTTACTATTAAGAGTGGTTTGTCTTATAAAGATCGTTTAATTAAACTGTCTTTAAAACGCCCGAATTACACCGTATTCGTTTTGCTTTGTGCTTATATTTTCCAATTATTACTGGACAGTCAGTCTCATATTCTTCGTGACGATTTTTTCGCTTTTTATAACAATTGTAATCGCTCCGCTTATAATTTTCAGTTTATTGTTCCCATGGCTCGCTCCGAAATTATCAAGAATAATTTTAATCAAAGATATGTAAATCTGTTGAATTCGCTTCCAAATGATGTTGTAAATTCACCTAGCCTGGAAGCTTTTAAGTGCAAGTCGCAAACTCAATACTTTCGATCTGTCTATTACTTTAAAAGGGCGTGCGTAAGTTGTCACTTTTAGGACTGCCTGTCCCTATTGCTAACGTTCTAGACGTACATATGTTACCATGTGTGTCATTTAAAAACTCCTCGTCTTTTTTATCGGAAGTTGTATCCTTTTTTTGTATTAATGCCTTTTTTCCCGGATGTTGCAATAAATGCTTTGCTTTAAACCGCGTAAAAAGTAGCACACGTCTAAATCAGACCGGCGAAGTACGGCCAGAAAATTATCAAACGAAAGAACGTCAACGCTATTGAAGCAAATGTCCTATCAGGCACGTATCTCTGGGGAAGGGGGGGTTCGGACTTCCAGAATTAGGAAAAATCGGAAAAATAGGACTTTTCAAACGTTATTTTGTGCTATTTTTGGCCTTTTTAAGCTTAGTCCCTCCAAAAATTGGTGTTGGTCCCACAGTTTTTTTTGTATTCGGCTAAGATTTTTCGCGATGTACAAAGACTTTTGGGGACCGTCTTTGTACATGTACAAAGATTTTTTGGAAGACAAAAACTGCAAAAAAGGTTCGAAATTCGCAAAATTCTCGGCGCTCCGCGCCGAAATGAGCAATTATGTGTTCTATATATCTTTATAATTTCAGAAATTGCGTTTTGAAAGGAAAAATGCAAATTTTTTGGCGCTTCGCGCCGTTTTGAGACGATTATTACTGATTTTTGCCTTCAGAAACCTAGAAATTGCTAAAATACGTAACCAAAGGTCGAATAACTCTATTTTTGTCACACTAAAATCGCTACAGTACCATATTATGGTACCCAAAAATTTGTGTGTAAGAAATGTACAAAGACTTTTAGGGACCATCTTTGTACATGTACTACAAAAAAAACACTGGTTGGTCCCCCAAAACAGGACGGCCAGCTACGTGCCTGTGTCCTATACGGCCAACGTGCTAATGTCGACCAAATTACGAGCAACACGGACGCAAACGAACGTAATTAAGGACGAACCACTCCAATACGACAGTCCCGTACCAATAGGAAATACAGCGACGCAATGTGCGATGCAATACAACATACGACGTACCACTTCTGCGTCGTAATAAATACAACAATAAGCCGCTATTGGATATGTAAAAGAAAAAGACGAGCGGATCCAAAACGATGGGCAGAGAGTAGTATCGTGATTGCGGCAGTAGCGGATGATTAAATTGCGCATTTTCGAAGACATAGCGAAAATTGTGCTCATTCATCTTCGCATAAACCACGAAAAACATCTTATTGGTTAAATAAATAACACACAATTTGATACTACACCACGCCTTACGTGAAATAAGCTATTCCTACACAGTTAAGACCGATTCCCACGTGCTATAACTTTAAGTAGATTTCTACAACGTTAGATAAGTACAATAATTGAGCAGATTTCCATTACATATAAATAAGTAAATGCATGTTATTGTGTACATAATGCGCATACGCGCGCTATCACCACCCGTCTGTTTAGGCAAGTGTTTAGGTCGCGTTTTCTAACAATGAAGCATCTCAGGATAATTTTTAGGAATCGTGCGTTTAGGAACTGAAAAAGCAACTCTAAATAGAGTCATTGGGTTCTTTATTGTTCAAATTTCATGACGAGCACTGGGTGTAATAATTATAATCAATATTAATTTGTTTTGGAATTAATTAATTTTAATTCATAATAATTATTAATTTATTAACTAAAATTACCCGAATCCAATCCCGCGCTGGCGGCTGCTGGCGGTGACGGCTGCGTCAATTCTAACGCCAGAGCGTCGACGCATCGCTTAGCCGACTGCTCGTCGCGCAAACACAATTTGCCGAAAAAATAAAAATTTAAATTTGATTAAAACGCAAAAAACTAATCTCCGATCATTTCATGTATACATAAAACACTTTAGCCCATTTTTTAATATTTTTTTACTTATTCTACTACTGTTACGCGATTTTCAGTTGAATAATTATTTTCGGGACAAAAAAGTCAAATTTTTTTCGCGGCCTCGCGTCGGAATAATAATGCACTGACATTTTTCTGTTTACATACTAGGGATGTCCCAAGCACCGGCCCCGGTGTCGGGGTTTATGCCCCAGTGCCAGGCCGGGGCAAGCCTTGCCCCGGTTCAGGGCTATAACATGTGTAACTAATTGCAAAACTCTAAGATTTTCTTTCAGAATCAATCTTGGAAATTATGCGGAACCAAAGAAATGGTATATTTCAGAATACTGACGAATTCAAATGGCAAAATTTGATCGGTAAATTGTTTCTATAGCTCAAATGTAGATTTGGACCCAACTTAAGCAATTTGAATTCAGCGTATTCGCTTTACTTTTAAATTAGTTACCTATTAATAACTCTATAAATATTTATTATTAATATTACTACTATTATATCATTGCTACATTTATGATTTATTTATTAATTTTATAGTTCATCTCAAAATAAATAGCCTAAATCGGATGACGAATAAATTTTTTTTCTATTCTATCAGATCTTATGAATGAAATTCGATGATCTGTTAGCTCTGAACAGACGGAATGCATAAAATCAATAAAAGGATCAGCTTAAGAAGAAGCGAAATTCGATGCTGTGATCGTAGTTCTTGGTGCCCTGACCTAAAATCATATAAAAATATTGTTTCGTAATTCACAATTTTATGGAAGTTCTTGAAACTCAAGCTTGTGCTTTTGGGAAAGATGTATAAAATTTGTATATCCATGATTTTTATGGCTTATTACAGCTGGAAGACACGACTAATTCGGAATAGAAAATGTAGAATCGGGAGTCTTAAATCCAAGAACTGCAATGTATTTAATCAATAGATAAATTAACAGTTTTTTTACTAAAAATTAATGAAGTTTTAAAGTAGAAATTGGAGCAAAAATTATAATTTTAAACATAAAAATACATGCTTTGAACTGAAATGCTTATACTTTGTTCGGCTTCTCAGCGGAAAAATTCATCTTCACTAAAATGAAATGACGAGCACGCAAAAAATTTCTATTTTTCTTAAAAACTGACATCATTCATTAATTGAGAGCTTAGATCCTAAGAGATATGGCAATCTATTTTGGACTTTAAAATTACCTCGCAATGCTTTGCCTCCTTGGAAATCAGTTATGAAGTTTTGAAAATCTGAAGACAGTTTCATATTTATGATTTATCGCTAATAAATGTCATTTAATTGGACTAATTCAGTATCACGCGCATCACTGATATTTTTCAAACCGTTTTTTTAACTTCTTCAGCTTTTAATTCAAAGCCATTATACGGTGAGAAACCTGAAATTAATCCCCTTTTAACAATTATATGATTAAGTACTAATGTAAAAAAGTACAGTAAATAATTTTAAGTGTGCAATTATACGGTCAGCATCACGGTTTTTTTTGTACTCGGCAAAGATTTTTCCCGATGTACAAAGACTTTTCGTAACCGTCTTTGTACATGCACAAAGATTTTTGGAAGAAAAAATTGCGAAAAAGGTCTATAATTCGCAAATTTTTCAGCGCTTCGCGCCGAAATAAGGGATGGTGTGTTCTATATATCATTGTGATGGCAGAAAGAGCATTTCAAAAGGAAAAATGTCAAAATTTTCGGCGCTTCGCGCCGTTTTAAGACAATTCTTACTGATTTTTGCCCTTAGAGACCCAGAAATTAGCTAAAATATACTTCTAAAAGTTGAACAACTCTGTTTTACCACACTTAAATCGCTACTGTACCATATTATAGTACCCAAAAATTTGTGTGTACAAAATGTACAAAGACTTTTGGGGATCATCTTTGTACATGTACAAACCTTGTACAAAAAAACACTAGTCAGCAAACATTAGTATGCATAACATCTTGCCCCGACCCGGTGCCGGGGCATAAGCTTCGGCTACGGCTGAAAAGCCTGCCCAGGGACATCCCTATTACATATAATCGCATATAAAAACTGCCAAAAACAAGTCAAAACAATATAAAAGGTCAAAAGTTTTCTGGCGATTCGCAGCCAATTGATGAACTTCTATACTTCGCATCACATCCTTTAGTTGTAAAATCATCGCCTAAATGGGCCACAAATACTGAAAAAAATCCTGTCCATAGACTATTCTGTAGCTTGCGCGACATTTATTGCTTGCAAAAAATACAAGCTCAAATTTACTGGTCTTGAATCGTAAATTTTGATTCCAACCAAGCGGATCTGATCTGAGCTTTTTCATTCATGCTGTAATTTGGAGAACAGGTGCAAAACGTGGCCGGTCCGAGGAGAATTAGTCCGATATTTTTTAAAATTTTTAATTGTTTAATTTTTTTACATTTTTGAATCAGTTTGAACATCACACATTCCCATAGGGGGGCAGGTGAGGGGGGGTATTACCCCCACCTCAGGATACGAGACTTGAATCACTGTCAGACGATTTTGAGCTATCAAACATTTTCTGCAATGATTTTTGGGTACAAAAGCAGCTGAGATGTTGAAAAATTTTCGGCGCTCCGCGCCGACTAGTACATTTCTGTTTTGTTTACCCATAAAATACCTAGAATGAAGTTAAAATGATCTGAAAAGCAAAATTTTCGATGATGTCTTATATTTTTTACTTACAAGAGTGACGAAACTAGTCAGAATGGGACAAAAAGTAGTTAGAAATGCAGTTTTTAGATTAAAACAAGCTATATAGGATGTTTTAGCCATTTTTCATATTTGACCTGTAAAAAGGCTATAACTCTAAATTTAGTGGTCTCAAATTTTAAGTTTTCACTCCCCTTAACTTTCGACCTTGGGAAACTATGTTGAACATTAATGTTATCTCACTACTTCCCCAGAAGATTTCCCTGCTTGCTTTATGGGGCCTGAACCCCGCACCCTACGAGGAAAAAATTCTCTTGGAAAATTATGCATGCACCGGAAATAAAACTATCTGCCAACTGTTAATTAAGTCAGTACATGCGTACGAATGTACGTAGGTTGAAAGCTATTCCTAGGGAATTATGTTTTTTTTCAAATTTATGTTAACTTTTTATTTTTTAAATTATGTTTTTTCAATAAAATTGTTTTTAATGTTTTTTCAGATCCATTTTTATAAAATTAAAATGCTAGTTAAGCATGAAACATATATGCATATCTCTAAAAATTTTTTAGGCCATTTTATTGGGCATTATGGCTACAGTAGTGCATTTAAAAATGTTTAGACTGTATATCGGAAAAGCCATTTTCAAGTCGAATTAAGTTTTCGATGTAAGCTAAAATGGAAAAATGACCTTTCTCTTCAAACTGGGGTAACGTTACAAATTAAAACTCGATTGAAAAGCAGTGTAAACTAGTTTAAAACAAAACCAAGTGTAGAAACGGCGGTCGCTTTTATTCTTTGGTCGACTATTTTCGATAAATTAATTTGGTCGTAAGGTTGTTGCGTTTGTTGAGTCGATTGAGAGTCGGTTGTAGCGGCGCTTGCAACTCGCTGGTCCGGCTGTTGCCGGAACACAATTAGCGCTTGCAGCATGTAAAATAGCTGCTTTTCGTCTTTGAAATCGCGCGTCACCTGCACCAGCTCGCCGACGGTTGCCAGCCGACGCACAACTTGATCCGTATTCTGGTCTGAAGAGAAAATTGATATTTTTTTATATAAAAAATTTAAAATTCGTCTAGAAATTAGCTTGCTGTTGGAGAAAAATTCAAGTAATCGAGACAACCCAAAATAAAAACCAAAGTGACAACGGGAACGATTGATTAAATTTGGTATCAATATGATCAACCCCTCCGCATGAATAGGAACTTGCACTTGTGCGACAGAGGTCAACCCTTGGGGGTAGCTAACGACCATACGTGGGCAGCAAGAAAATTCTGGGGGAGGGGTGCAACATTTTTGAAGGTCAAAAAATGGCCTCAAAAATGGTGGTATGGCAATAAAAACACCATTTTCGACGTTTCTCATCAAGCACTATCCATTGGCTTCAAAAAATTGCGAAAAAACGGAAAACGAAATTTAAAGAATCGAATTCTGGGGGTATTTTGGTTAGGGGGTGCATACCCCCAACCCCCCACGCCCAGGTGTGCTAACTACCCCTTGCGGTATTCAAGCGGGAAAAAACACGGCTCTGATGTGTAGGCAACACTCAACTTTAAGTGAAAAAGTCTAATTAGGCTTTTTTGGACCTATTCGCTCACACATTTGATGATATCCTGCTTTTCTGCACCTACATATTGAAGAGTACCTAGTCTGGGTTTAAACAATGTGCTAATCACTGCGAATTTACTAATTTAGAACGATAATAATAAAAATTATAGTAATATAAAGGCCAGTAGCCAAATACAAATAATCATTAGCATTAACGATTTTTATGTTGTTTTTCTTGACATAATAAATGAGGCTATATATCGATACGTTCCCTTTAAGCATACTGTGCATAAAAAATCACTGCCAAAGTCGTGTCGTAAATTGCAAGTAATTAAAAAGGAACTTTGGGAAAAGTATAAAAAGAGTCGTTGCCCTGTTATTTTAAGCAAGTATAAGAAGATTACTAAAGAAATTAAATTTGCTTTGAAAGATCTTTTCACGAGGGAGGAACGTAAGCTTTTAAATTCTCGAAATGTAAAAAAATTTTATTCTTTCGTAAATGACCGGTTAAGAAAGACAAAGTCAGCTTCAATATTAATGTGTGATGGTAGGATGATAGATAATGATTTTGAAAAAGCTAATGCTTACAACTCTTTTTTTGCGAGTAATTTTGTTATTGACGATCTTGTTTCTCCCCATTTCGCAAACAGAGTCAAAAGTGATGCTCATCCTCTTTCTGTAAAATTTGATGTTCTGACTATTTCTGAATCCATAAGTAGGCTTAAGCCCACTTTGTCGCTTGGCCCCGATGGCTTGTGTGCATATTTTATTAAAAAGTTGAAAACAGTGTTGCTCTCACCTTTAGAAACCATCTTCAACGTTTCTTATCAAAGTGGAAAGATACCCGATTTTTGGCGAAAAGCTGTTGTGATCCCAGTTCATAAAAAGGGGGATATGTCATCAGTTGATAACTATCGTCCAATTTCCTTATGTTGTGTTTCTTGTAAATTAATGGAATCTATAATGAACATGTCCTTGCTTTCTTATCTAGAGAAGCAAAATCTGCTAAGTGAAAAACAGTTTGGTTTTAGAAAAAATAGATCATGTGCGTTACAACTTGTTGAGTGCAAAAATCAGTGGACCAAATTTCTAGATGAGGGAATTCCTGTTGACATTGTCTACATTGACTTTTGTAAGGCTTTTGATACCGTGTCACACCAAAAACTGCTAATTAAGTTGGCATCTTATGGACTGAACAAACTCTCTTTTAATTGGATCGAAAATTTCTTGACTAATAGAACCCAAGTCGTTAAAATTAAAAATTCTTTATCTGATTCCATTCCTGTTACCAGTGGCGTGCCCCAGGGTAGTATACTAGGTCCCACACTTTTTTTAATCTTCATTAACGACTTATGTGAAATGCGCCGAAACAGTAATTTTACTTTGTTTGCTGACGATATCAAACTTTGGAATCTATCATCCAATTTCATGACACTTCAAGCTGACATAAATTATGTGCATGAGTGGGCCAATACATGGCAATTAAAAATATCAGTTAATAAATGTTTAGTTCTATATCTGGGTAGTTCAAACCCTAGGCATTCTTATCACATAAATGATTTCTATCTTTCTACTGACACACTTTGTGTAAAAGATTTGGGTGTTTTTCTGAATTCTAATTTATCGTCCAGATCTCATTGTGAATATATTGTGAAAAAAGGCATGCAGTTAAGCAATCTGATCTTGCGTAGTTTTATTTCTAAAGATAGATTATTACTTGTTAAGGCCTTCATTACTTACGTTCGACCAGTGCTTGAATTTTGCTGTGTTTTGTGGAGTCCTTACCTGCTGTGTGATATCACCTCCGTCGAACGGGTTCAAAGAAGGTTTACGAAACGAATTTTTAGTGATAAAAATTTGACATATGCTGAAAGATTACACGAACTTGGTCTGGACACTCTTGAGCTAAGACGCCTCCATAACGACCTAACATTAGCCTTTTCTATTATCAAATGTAAAGCTCTTCCTTTCAAGGATTTCTTCACAATTAATTTAAATTCTAATCGAGCAGCAAATTCTTGTAAACTTCTCGTCAATCATGTAAATAAAAATTGCAGAAAATTTGATTTTTGTAATCGAATAATTCCTATCTGGAACTCTCTACCTGAACAGATTATAAGTGCTCCAAATAGACACGTTTTTCTGACTAAACTTAAAAGATTAAACCTTTCTAAATTTCTTAAAGGGGCGTAAGTAAGAGCAGTTTTTTCTATTGCCTTTACGTTTACCCTGCTTCGTCATACTTAATTTGTTTTGTCTTTCATGTATTTTCATTTTCGTTCATTCGTCCTATCCATGTATGTTAATATTTTCTTTTGACTTAGCGAATAAATTGTTGTTGTTGTTAAAAATTTTTAGTGGAAGTTCCGGCCAATTCCAGGTTGAGGGGGTAAATGAATCCAATTTTTGGCAAAAAAGCACCCAACAATGGCCAAAAAACTCATTTTTTCGCCAAAAATCAGGGGATGAAGGAGTCAAAAATTTACTGACTTTGGAAGTTGAACAACTTCCGGCGGGGGACCACTAACCCCCCCCCTCTCAAATGAATGCAAATAAAACACGCGCGAACTACCGTATGCCAGCGTTTCCGACGCCTCGCTGTAAACCAAACGCGACAAATACTGGAGGCACTCCGTCGCGAGATTTGAACAAAAAGTTTTATAATCCGAATGTTCCAACGAAAGGCGAGCGGCCGATTTGACGAGTAAATTGAAAAGCGACGCGATATTGAGCGGATCGACGACAAAAGCGAATAAATTGTGCTTCAAGCACTCGAACAATCGATAAATTTCCGGGTCCCGCAACGAACCGATCCGATTGGTCAAAATTTTCGTGACGTAATTCAGCATTCGACGGCGATTGGTCGGCGAATCGCCCGCGGCGATTCTTTCCATTTCGTCGTGCCAAACGCCCGAGGCGAAATCGGTCGTGACGTCGACGAATGCGGACAATTCGGCCAAAATTAACCAAGCGGCGTCGCGACGCGTCGATAAGTCGCCGCCGCTGCCGTCATCAACGCGACTCAGCGTCGCGCGTAAACCGGCGACGATTTTGGCGGCGTACGATTTTTCCTGAGCGATTTTTTGTAAATAACGCGTCAAATAGCGCGAGTGCTGGCGATTTCGCTCAACGGCGTCTAATAGGCGAAAATGAAGCGGCGGCGGCGTCGTCGCCGCCGCTTGGTCGACGAAAGCCTGTTTGCCCAAAAGTGGGTCAAAAATTAATTTAGATACCGATTCGACGCATTTCTCCTGCACCGTCGATTCTCTATCCAACAGGCAGGGCAAAACGCAGTGCAAATAGGCGTCTTCGAGCTAAGCGATCAAAAAATAGAATCACATGTGTAGCAGGGGATATGACGGATCCCCCACCATACACAGATGCATAGCATGGCTGATTTGGAGGGAGAGGGGAGGTGGGGTCAGTCGGTCTGTGGAAGGAGTCACAAATTGAGCTTTTGGGCCAAAATGACCTAAAAACCTAAGTATAAGCAATAAAATAGCATTAAAACAGACGTTATTACACAGATTCTGGTCAATTTAAAGCAATTTTAAACAAAATTTTCAATTTTCATCCGTTTTTGGCCTTCATTTTGCCTCATTCTCTTCCACAAGATTCTCCATTTTTCCATTCCAAAACATCCCGGCCACGTGCATGTCTGCTCCCCACCATACATGTAATGGGTTGGAGTGGTGTTTGGGAGAGATCCCCCGAGCTAGGTTCAAAATTTTGCATTTCATGTGCTAAATAGGGGTTTTCGGTCTTTTACGTTGTCTATATTGTCTATTTTTATTTAAAATCGCTTTTGGCGAAACTTTCTTTCCAGAAAAATTTAGAATTTTGGACCATTTTGTTGCTTAAAAATCGTCAGATTTCTTTGAGTTTAGCAAAAATCCGGCGCGAAGCGCCGCGAAATCGTAAAATTCAGGCTGAATGCCATTTATAGGCTTTTTTTACTGCTCGATTTCCTATGTTTGCAAGCATTTGTCGGCAAGCAACGAAAATTTTTAAAATGTATGCTCCTTGAAATCTTTATTTATTGAACAAAAATATGGTTTCCAGACAGTGTTTTTTTGTACAAGGTCAGTTTGTACATGTACAAAGATGGTCCCCAAAAGTCTTTGTACATTTTGTACATGCAAATTTCTGTGTACTATAATATAGCACAGTAGCGATTTTAGTGTGGTAAAACATTGTTTTCTATCTTTGGAAGCAGATTTTAGCTGATTTCTGGGTTCTGACACCAAAAATTACTGAAAATTGTCTCAAAACGGCGCGAAGAGCCAAAAAATTTGACATTTTTCCATTCTAAATGCAAATTCTGCCATTTTAAAGATATGTAGGACAAACGATTAATCATTTCGACGTGAAGCGCCGAAAATTTTTGGGAATTTTACACCTTTTTACACTTTTTTGTCTTCCCAAAAATCTTTGTATATTTTGTATACACAAATTTTTGGGTACTATAATATGGTACAGTAGCGATTTTAGTGTGGTAAAAACAGAAATGTTCGACTTTTAGTAGTGTATATCAGCTAATTTCCGCGTCTCTTAGGACAAAAATCACTAAGAATCGTCTTGAAACGGCGCGAAGCGCCGAAAAATTTGACATTTTTCCTTTTGACATGCAATTTCTGCTATCATAAAGATATATAGAAGACACAATTACTCACTTCGGCGCGAAGTGCCGAAAACTTTTGCGATTCTCAGACCTTTTTTTACAATTTTGTCTTCCCGAAAATCTGTGTACATGTACAAAGACGCTTCCGGAAAGTCTTTGTACATCGGGAAAAATCTTTGCCGAGTACAAAAAAACACTGCTTCCAGACCGCCAAGAAAGTAAATATGAAATTGATACATATGTACACATGATCCGGCGCGAAGCGCCAGAAAAATTTGAGAAATTATGATCACTGACGGTCAAAAAAGCATTGCAAATTGCATATACATTCCTTATCTCGCCAATTATGTTGAGCTAACGGAAGGGACGGCCCCTTACATATATCCACTCTTGTAAGCAGGCACGTAGCTGGCCGTCCTATTTTGGGGGAGACCAACACCAATTTTTGGGGGAGGGACTCAGCCCGAAAGGCCAAATATAGCACAAATAACGTTTAAAAAGTCATATTTTTCCGGTTTTTTTCTGAATTTTGTGGGGTCCGGACCCCCCATTCCCCCAGAGCTACGTGCCTGCTTGTAAGTTGTACATACACCCTGCTTATCACTGAACAATACATAGGTACGTAAAGAATTAAAACGCTCAAATTACTTTTGCATTAATCCCATCCGAATTGGACAGCAACGAAGTCAGTGTCTGTATGCCTTGCTTTCTGACCGTTATCGTAGGATCAATGCATGCGTCGTGCAAAACCTCAAATATTTCTTCGGTGATACTTTTATCGATTCCTCGGACTGAACAATAAAACGTTACGTAATGCTTAAAATAATCTACTCCATATATCTTAATTGGCCGTCCCACTCCATCTCCCAAGGTCAATAGTTTTCGACCCCCCCTTTTGGCTAAAATGGACCTTTTAGACCTTTATAAATTTTTTTGCCACTTTTGACCAGAAATTTAAGGTCATTCACCTCCCCACCAAAATAAGTCGACTACTTCTTCGAAAGAGTTTGAGCTGTTATGTACGTACAAACGTGTCCTCCCTCCGTTAAAAAAATTCCTCACCCTTCCCCGAAAAAATATTTTCACCCCAGCCTACATTTTGCGATTTTCCAAAGAAATAATCGTGCAAGCGTAAGTCCTCCCGATGATTCTTTAGTTCAAAAGTGCCAATTTTTTCAACGCTTCGCGCCAATAATCCATCTTTGACTAATTTTTTTGATTTTTTCTTTTTTTAAAGCAAAGGAAGAAATAGCACCAATACGTAACACTTAAAAAAATTAGGTTTTTGACGCGTATTTATCGTATTCAAACCTAAAAAGGCAATTTGAAAAAAATTGGTTCCGATTCGCCACAAGAATTTCCATGCTTTGCATTTATGATTCAGTCTACGTGATTTGGAATCTAAAAAATTGATAGATTAATTTTACGCAAGCAAGCGGAGCTAGAAAAATTGTGGTATTCAAATGTAAGATTAAAAAATCATCAGCCTCCTTCTTTTCACGATGTACTGGATTCTTTATACTCGATGGAGAGCTGGCTACAAAATCTAAACACAAGAAACGACCAAACATGCACAACATGAGACTTAAGGGGAGCCTACTTTTTTCAGAAATTATTTTAGAGCTATAAAAAGCGCAATCCTTCATTGTAAAGATAAAAAATGTTGATAAAAATTCAATAAAATTGAACAAAATACAGTCGAAAACGTATAGTGCTGGCCTCTAAAAACCAGTCGATTTGTAACCTAAAAAACCCACCCCTTTTTTCTATAACCAGAAGGAGATGACTGATAATATTATACTGGCGAACAAGCTATGCTGTTAGGATTACAACTGACCCCTGGTCGTTTTTCGGATCATTCAGAAACTTGAGATATAAATTTGTCGAAAAGTTCCTAAAAATTGCAATTTTTATGATTTTTTTATAGCATTTTTGAGGGTCAGTATTTCTACCCGATTTCATATTTGCTGGAATCTTTTATGTTTTCACGTTAGGCTCCCTTGCAGACTAATGTCAGAAAAAAATTTAGTTCTCCTATGTCATCCACATAGCTACAGTATACATTCAAAGTTAAACCTAAAAAACCAATTGTAACCTAAAAAAACCAGCGCCAATTTTTACAAAACTAAGCAGGAATGTGCCTCGTAGCACCTTTCATGATGCCTGATATTTATTTTTCACAAAAAATGAGAATCACCCCAAAAACTTCCAAAAACTTCGATTGTAACCTAAAAAAACCACTGTAACCTAAAAAAGACCAATGCTAAGTATACGTTGCCATGGCAACGAAATTACTTTTCATCAAGTTGCATAATTTTGCACTGATTTCTTGCAGAGGATGTAGAAGAGTCTTACCTAGAGTCGTTTTTATCACTTGAAGAGTTTATTTGTGAAATTTATAGAACTTTTAATGAAATTCAGAAAAAATTATTGATTTTTATATAAATGTGATAAAATGAACGGAAATATCGTAAAAAATAAATTTTTTTCAAATATGTAATCATTCAAGGTCAACTAACTGTTTTACGCTGCAATGCACTTTGCATAACATTTAGGGGTGGTTTTTTTATTTCCCATGGTTTTTTTTAGGAAAAAGTGGTTTTTATTCAAAATTTCGGATTTCATGCAAGCTTGCTATGGAATATGGCACTTAAAAATTCTTCCATGCAGCAAGTTATAGGCCTAGGGCAGCTGTCAAAAACAGGTGTTTGTTGACTTCTGCAATGCTATATATTTGTTCTGAAGTTATAAGCCAAAAACATGAAAATGGTTTTTTAGAGGCCAGCACTATACGTACTCGCCGAAAACTTGATATTTTGAGCCAAAAGACCGCTAAAAAGCTTAAAGCAGGACATTTTCTATGTTTTTTTTTAAATCGAAGATTCTGTGGAAATAACAAATTTTTTCACGATGGGATAAAGCTCCCAACACCCAGATAATGTACGGCTCGTCCAATTCATAAAAATAAATGGCCCTGCATCTTTAAAACTATAATCTGTTCCGATAAACGAAAGTTCCTCAGTAGAGAAGTTTCAAAAAGCCTAATTTGCTTTACTTTAGAATATGTTTACAACTTTAATATAAAATGAAACAAAAATGGCTGAAAAGGCCAACATTTAAACGAAATCGATTCAAAAATTAAACATACAATATTCCATCATACATTCCCATGGGGGCTGAGAACGGGTAAAAACCCTACCTCAGGGTACAGGACTCTTAGCACTGTCAGATGATTCGGAAATATCGAAGATTTTCTGCATGATTTTTGGGACGAAGTAGCAAAGAAGTTAAGCTTTTTTCGGTATTTTGCGCTGGACTTATACATTTATGTTCCTTTTACCCATGAAAGGCCTAGAATGAAGTTGAAATGATATAGAAAGTCAAAATTTTCGACTAATCCTTATATTTTTTACCGATAAGTGACGAAATGAGTAAAATTGGATGAAAATTCCAGAAAAAATTTAGTCTTCCTTTCCTTCATACATAATCAAAACATTTCGTATGCGTTGTTTTAATCATTTTTCGCATTTGTCTTGTAAAAAAGGCCCAAACCCTATATTTACTGGTCACAGATTTCGGGATTTCATCCCCTCTCCCGAACTCTGAACATTAGGAAACTATGTATTTAATCAATTCAGAAAACGTATCACAATCACTGAAATTGAATATGTAGGGCGAGTCGACAAAGAGTATTCAGAGCTTAGTAGAGACAAAATGCTAAAAAATTTTAAAAAGTCAAATAAGAAAGAATATACAAATCGAATAATAAAAAAGTAAAAAATCAAATTTAAAAAGCAAATTTTCAATTAAAAAATGTATGGAAAACGCCAACCGTTCGCCAACAGCTCCAACGCCTCGAACGCCGCCTTTCGAACAAAAGCTTTGTCGTCCGAGCAACGACGGATGATCAAAGCCGTCAAAGAACCGATGCTGAAATTTAAATTCTTTAAAAATTTAATTTAAAAAAATAATATTTTTTTAAATTTTTTAAATTAAATTTTCAAATTATTTAAAAAAAATTTAATTAAAAAAATAAAATTTTTTAAAAATTCATTGAAAAATGAAACTTTTCATCGGCGGCAGCATTTAGTCTTCCGTCGGCGTCGCTCATCGATACGACGGTGTTTTTGTTCGGCGTTAGATGAACCGTCGTCGTCAAAGAACTACGAACGCTGCGTCGCTGCGACTCAGGCGACGGCGTTTCAATGTCCATAGCGTTCGGACTTTAAATTTTAAATTAAAATTTACATGAAAAATTAAATAAATTTAAAAATAAAATAAGTAATAACATCAAAATGTGTTTAGAAATTTTTTCCAAAATTTCAATTGTTTTTACTCATAAAAATTGAAATTTTTAGAAATTATTTTTTAAATCTTAAATTTCCTTAGAAATTTCGATGACATTAATTTTCCGATAGTCAAGATCAGCAAAGCAGACTGGGTTTTGCACAAGATGAAGAGCTTTTACAAAAGCCTTTTAAAGACTTTGATAGGTAATTTATATTTTCATTCTCATAAATAGGTATGTCCTTGAACTACAAAAAGCACTGAAACCGAAATATTTCTAGTTTAGTCACCTTTTAGAACTTTCGATAACCTATGCATTTACCAAAAAAATCCTGTGAATAACTTAAAAGTTAATAAAGATATGCAAGACAGACTGGCTTTTGTACAACATGAAGAAACTTACAAAAAAAGACTTTTAAAGAAAATTTATAAATTTATCCTCGTTGGTACGTATGTCCTTGAACTAAAATAACATTAAAGTCAAAAATTTTTCAACCTTAGTTTATATACTTTTACTAAAAATTCCAATGACAATAATTTCCTAAACGTCTTGCGAATAAAGTAAAAGTTTGTCAAGATCTGCAAAGCAGGCTGGCTTTTGTACATTTACAAAAAAAGACTGTCAGACTTTTAATGAAAATTTATAAGCTTATTCTCATACGACGTTGTACATGCTACTGTATGTATGTACTCATGTACGTAGTGTGCAGTGAACTAAAATAAGTATTAAAATTAAAATGTCTCTACTTTAGTCATACTTTTTAGGAAATTTCAATGACATCAATTTCCATACGTCTTGTGAATAAAGAAAAAATAGTCAAGATCTGCAATACAGACTGGCTTTTGTACAAGACGAGCAAGCTTTTACAAAAAAATGACTCTCAGACTTTTTAATGTAAATTTATATGCTTACACTTATTATGTATATAAGCTGAAATAAGAATTAGAATCGAATTATTTCCATAATGAATTTCCGCAATCGTACAGATTAACAAGAGTTGATATTGCCCCCAGTGGATTTTGCAACATTTTCAAGAAAAAACCACTGACAAAATTATTTAAAAAAATTCAAGCACCGAAATTTCGATCGAAAATTGAGATATAGGCTCGATTGCAGAAATGTAGCTCTTACAAGTTCTAGGAGTTAGAAGCTAGGAGTGAATTGGGTTGCAGATGTCAGAAGTAATTCAATAGTAAGCTACATGCATATGATCACTGCGCACAGTTTGGAGTAGAAACCGGTTTTCTGGAAGTAAAGTTTACTCCTAGACTCCTACATACATAGCTCCTAAAGTCCAAGACATCTGCAACTGGGCCATGGGCTGGACTAATATTTAATTTATATAAAATTTTTGAAGGAAAATTGAATGTTAAATATCAGTATTTAATATTAAATAGAATATGGACCTATTTATGTAATATTTATTAAATTAAAAATATTGAATACAGGATGGCCCAAAATGGGTACTCAATCATAACCATTGCTGCGTTAGTCATACATATTGCTAAACTGAAAACAACTTTTGAAAGCATAAATATAGTGTAGCAAACCTGTGAAATTTCACCTTCTATATTGAGTTTAGGCATACATTCTTGTAAACATCCCCTTTTTAGAAAGTTACGACAAGAATAGTCAATTAGCCCCAAAAATGGCACATAAACTCCTCATTAAAACTTTGTTCTTTTGAACTTGGAGCAATACGACTTACAGTTCTTGTCACGGAAATTGCAAACACAGCGCTGCTGTGATCTACTACGATTGACCAACTACAGTAGAACGTAAGCGCTTCTACCATAGCCACGCGTGTTCGGCCATAGAAAGATTGCGTTCGGCGTTAGATTGCAGCTAGCATATTGCGTTATTTGTCACACAAATGGGAAAAAATTCTAAATCTGCTTTGATTTTTGCATGCGTGCGTCTCAAAAGTGCGTGCATGCTGCAGGTTTAGTCCGAGAAAAAAGGTAAAAATAGATTGGAATTTTCGTGCATATCATTATAATTCTCGTTTCCTCCATTGGAATCTTATCTAAGAGATAATGGGCATAAAAATGAAAGAAAATAGTATTTCCTGTGTGCGATCAATTGCATATTGCTCTGCCGCAAAAGAGCATTTTAAAATCATTTTCAGGCTGAGAGCGTTCTGCGTTTTAAAACAAATTCATAGCCAATGAAGAGCAAAAGATTCAAAAATCATATAGGCCCAAAAATGTCTTTTGCCATTATTTATATGATTTTAAAAAGCGCATATTTTTGACTAAATCAAAATTAGAAATAAAATCAAAGCAAATTGCTCTTATCTTTTGGATAAAAAGGTTTTTAAAAAGATATTTTCATTCTTCTACAAACCATATCTTTCACTATTTTATTGGGAAATTGGGAAGAGAGAATGAATAGTGACTGTAAGCTTTAAGCTAGATAAAAAATTTAACAAAATAGTGAAATACAGATGAAAAATAGTTTTGCAAATTAATTGTACATCATCCTTAGTGGATCGCGGATAGTAGAATGAGATGACCTTCTTAATGCGTATTAATACAAACATACGGTATGCGTGTCTTTTTCTTTAACCAATCGGAGAGTAATACGAGCACGCCAGCGTAAATCGGAAAGATAAAAATAGCCAAGCTGGCCGTTCTTTTGACACAGGCATGGAAGAACAAAAATCTATTTTGTTGAAAAAATTGAACTAAATAAGCGTCTGCAGAAGTGATTGGATAAAATAATTATACTTTTATTACATAATTCCAGTGATCGTATGGGGTC
Organism: Mermis nigrescens; assembly: GCA_036768485.1. Classification (NCBI taxonomy): domain Eukaryota; kingdom Metazoa; phylum Nematoda; class Enoplea; order Mermithida; family Mermithidae; genus Mermis; species Mermis nigrescens. Next base: position 190,370 of record JAVLUZ010000081.1, on the reverse strand, counting down.
AGATTTTCACCCCCAATCGGGGTCGGGTCGGGGATGAAAAACCCCGGTTTTTGGGGTCGGGCTGGGTTGAAGATTAACAATTAACATTGCATGATTACATACCAATTTGAAAAGGATGAAATGATACCTTCACTTGTTTGTAGAGCATACTAATAATGCTGGTTATGTTCAACATTTAATTTTCATTCCGAGTCCAAGCATGGTTTTAGCAATTTAGCAGTACTTTCAATTTTAATCACTAATCGCTCTCGCTTCTTCGTATTCTTCCACAGTTTTTTCATAACGGTTTTCTATGGCGCACTGATTGTAGAGGAGCCAATGGTGCGAAGCGACGAAAATTTCCGAAATTTTTACCGTTTTCATGTAGAATTTACGCCCTTTTATTGACAAACAGTTCGGAAATCATAAGTGGCGCAAAGCATCAAGAAATTCAGTCATATTTTACAGCCCTAAGACAATAATCGGCGGTGCTAAGTGCAGGAAAATTTTGACGTTTTTACTCTTCAAACTCGATTTATACCGCTTAAATCATACAGAACAGATAAACTAATAGCGGCGCGCCGAAAATTTTTAAAAATTACTAATCGTTTTACCTTTTCTGTCCTCCTACAAATCTCTTTCAACATGTAGAACGAGATTGTATGGCTGAGGGTCTGGGGTGGCGCGCTCAAGCACCACCAGCGAGGTCCAGAGCAGAACCCCCGAAAATTTTGTAAAAAGCACTCTAATTTTTAATTAGTAAAGTTAAAATTTTCGAAAATTGGCAAAATCTCGGTTCTGAATTAAGTCCAAAAAAAACTTAAAATTGATAAACACCTACATTGCACAAAACTTCTGAGCTGAAATGCGTTTTTCGACCTCTGCTAATTACATAGCGCAGCAACGGGTCGCTGCCAATAAGTCATCGAAAGATGTATCAATGAGAATTTTGTTCTTACCATTTTCAGGCCCATTTGTGGCCTTCTTATTAACTAGTTCAGAAAACAGAAAATGCGCAAAAACACAAGAAAATTTGGCCTTTCCTTTCATTTAAAATAGAATTATGTGTCCTTGTAAAGAAAGATAAACAAAGCAGAGAATAGACAAATTGGTTCGCAGACATTTTCGCACTTTTACTATTATGTTCAACAAGCATGTGCAGTTTCATTCAATGAACTAATAGTGCATTAAATCACTAAAGTGCTGCGAAGTGCTGGATTATTTTAACAGATTCAAGCTTTTAAATTCATTGGATCTGCATAACAATAAATAATGATGACTCGGCGCGAAGCGCCGGAAAATTTTGACGTTTGTGCCTTTTTAAACTCAATGTTCTGGACACATTGCGCCAGAAAAATCAACATAATTTCTGAAAAATTCCGGGAGACATGTGCCTCCATTCTCCCCCCGGCTACGCCTGTGATTCCGCAGTAATTTCGGCGCACTTCATAATGGAAAATATGCGAACATGTATGTACGTCTTAGCAACATGGCGACCAGGCGTACTTTTTATGAAATATCGCGAGTTTCGAGTTTAACATATTAATTTTGCTGGTGAATGAATCGTCCTTGTTCCGAATTTATTTGCTATTTATACAATTCTTCCATGTACCAACAAATAAAATGCTATATCTCACCCCTGAAAAAAGGTTCAACCCCGACTCGAAAAATCATGCCCCCGGTCGGGGGTCGGGTCGGGGTTTAGGCCGGGGTTTTTCGGGTCGGGGTCCCCGTACGATCACCGCATAATTCTATATTAATATTTACATAATGATACAATTAGTAATATTAGAAGGGAACTGACATGGAATACGACTAGACAGGAATTTGAAAATTGATATTTAAAATTAATTTTAAAATGAATTAATCAATTAATTAATGATAAATCTTTATTCGATTCCTTTATAGTTCTGTAAAGAATAATAAAATTAATCATATGTCATACCAGCACAGTATGGGGATTCTGGAGGGATGAAACCTAAATAATATTGTATTAAAAACACTGTTGATGTTCCTTTTTTCTGTCCACAAATGGCCATGAGAGGGCTGTGACCCCAGAAGTTGAAATACATACCTTTCCAAATTACTGTAGACCCCAGAATTCTATTTTTAGTTATATTTTTGGCGATTTACCTCATTCTGACCTCCTAGAATTTAGGTGCTGCATATTTAAAATTTTTGTTACATAAAATAAACTAAATAATAAATATCATTATGCCTTTAAACTACAAAATTGATAAAAAGTTCCTCATCATCCGCTTTCAAAAATATTTTGTATCTTCGCTTTTTTCATTTATTTATGATATGTACATCAATAATATATTCAGTTCAGAAGTGTAATACATCACGTAGTGTCTGTCTCCTCAGGCAAGCATATAGTTCAAAAAATATTGCCCGTTCTATTATTTCGCGCAAATTTTATTCTGACCAGCCAGCTTTCTTAGCAATTTTTCTTGCTCAATCAAAGTTCTTATATATGCGTATCTACAATTTTGTATTTATTCTATTCAGCGGACATACGCCTGAAAAATGTAATAAAGGCAAGGCTTGAAAACAACAACAAATTTTTACCTCCTGATATTTTAATACACAAGCTCACAAAGGTTTTGCTCGCGTTCCCTGGGTCTATATGATTTTTAAATCTTTTGCTCTTCATTGGCGATGAATTTGTTTTAAAACGCCGAACGTTCTCAGCCTGAAATTAATTTCAAAATGCTCTTCTGCGGCAGAGCAATATGCAATTGATCGCACACAAGAAATACTATTTTATTCCATTTTTATGCCCATTATCTCGTAGATGAGATTCCAATGGAGGAAATGAGAATTATAATGATATGCCCGAAAATTCCAATATATTTTTATTTTTTTCTCGGACTGGACCTGCAGCATGCACACACTTTTGAGACGCACGCATGCATAAAATCAAAGCAGATTGAGAAATTCTTTTTATTGTTTGTGTTACAAATAACGCAATATGCTAGCTGCGATCTACTAATGCCGAACGCTATCTTCCTATGGCCGAACACGTGTGGCTACGGTAAAAGCGCTTACGTTCTACTGTAGTTGGTCAATCGTAGTAAATCACAGCGGCGCTGCAATTGCAATTTCCGTGACAGTAACTGTATATCATTTAGTAGGAAGAGCTTTTGCAAAAAAGTGCCTAACTAATGGTTTCTGATTGCTAGAATTCGCCTGATGCGACGCATTCGTAAACCCAACTTTTTATTGAATACCTCGCAGTTAAGGTGTAATATGATGAAAAACTCACAAAGGTAAACTAAAACAAATAATAAAATTGACAATTCTAAAACTAAGAAAATTAAACAATAGTGTAAAGCAGTGTTTTTTTGTACAAGGTCCGTTTGTACATGCTCAAAGATGGTCCCTAAAAGTCTTTGTACATTTTGTACACACAAATTTTTAAGTAATATAATATGGTACGGTAGCGATTTTAGTGTGGTAAAAACAGCATTGTTCGACCTTTGGTAGTGTATTTTAGCTAATTTCTGGGTTTCTGAGGGCAAAATTACTAAGAATCGTCTTAAAACGGCGCGAAGCGCCGAAAAATATGACATTTTTCCTTTCCAAATGCAATTTCTGCCATTATAAAGACATATAGAACACACAATTACTCATTGCGGCGCGAAGCGCCAAAAATTTTCGTGAATTTCAGATCTTTTTTGCAATTTTTCTCTTCCCGAAAATCTTTGTACATACAGATACATAGACGGTCCCGAAAAGTCTTTGTACATCGGGAAAAATCTTTGCCAAATACAACTGGTATAAAGATGCATTAATGGCTATTCGAACGGAAAGAATCAATATTGACATTTGGAACAGAGATTTACTAATTAACACTCCTAATTACTAACCTTTTTCGTAATAACTTATATGTGCTAAAAAAATGATGTTTACAAAAGTGTAAACCAAAAACTGAATAACAAACGTAGCTCATTGAAACATTACGATTTTATTGCCCTATATTTTTTCAAAAAGCGTTTACAGATTAGAGTATTCGCTTCTTTTAGCCACCTGTATATTAAATAAATAAAAATTTAAATTGCGATTCCGTCAGTACAGTCAATCATACATGCACATAGGAGTATGAGGGGGTATTTACCCCTGCTGAACTATCAGCCAGACAGGTACTGTCCGGCAATTTTGGACTGACGGGACGTTTTTTGCATTATTTTTGAGATGAAAAGCAGTAAAAATTACTACTTTTTACTCGAAAAGCGCCCAAAATCGATCAATTTCTGTATTTTTTAGAGTTAAGAGCGATAAAATGTGGTCAAAATAAATTGAAAATGCTTTAAAATGCGATATTACCACGAAAAAAACGTTTCATAGGCTATTTTAACCATTCCGTTCTAAACGGCAAAAAATTGTGCCTATTAAATTTATTGTTTTGGATTTTTGGGATTCTAACCACCCCCTGTCGACCCTGAATTTGTGCACTTATGCAGTCAATGCGTTTTATTTTGCTCACTCATTTTCATTTAAGCTGTTCGAAGCAAGGATCTCCAAGTACAAATTGAAGTTTTCCTGCAATAAATCGCACAAAGCGTTTAAAGCCCGCGTTCGAACAGCGGCCACAATATCCGAACAACGTTTGATAACGACTGATGATAAAACTTGTCTAGCTTTGACGCTAAATTCTAAAAAATTTTTTGAATTTTTCAAATTGTATAAATTTGAATTATTTTAAATGAAAAAATTTGTATTAATAAATCAAAATAAAATTGACAATTCTAAGATACGAAAGAATAATAAGAAATAAAAATATAGAAAGAATTATATTTGTACGAGTACGGGAATGGAAATCCTAAGAACGAAATAGCCAACATATCATGCAGAATGCAAAAAGTTAAGTTTTTGAAAATGAATTTCAGTTTCTTCCACTCAAATGCGGATGAAGGTCGTACGAAATAAATAGTCACGTTAAAAAGCCAGAAAAATTGCACATAAAATACAATTCTCGCCACGATATTTAAATAATAAACATTCCTTAAAATTTATTTAGGATTCGGTGCGTGTAAAGCTGGCTTCTAAAAAACCATGTTTTGTCTTTTTGTATGTATGTACTGTACAACCATACATGATCATGGGGGAAGGGTTTAACCCCCCAGAAAAATTTTCACCCCATCTCATAATTCCCGATTTTTCGAAAGAACCCAAAAATTTTTTAAAACTTCGTAGGAAAGGTGCTTTTTAAAGCATTTTTAGCTATGTTTTGCTCAAAGGTGTCTAATTATCGGCGCTTTGCACTATATACTGTAGAGCATCGTCAGAAACACCGAAAAATGATGTTTCTGAAGTGTACTTACTATTTTTGGACCTAAAAAGGCACCTTAAAATTCTCCCCGCAGAATTCCCATGCTGTGCAGGTATGAGTGCCACCATTCCAAACTATAAAGTTATATTACCTAAGCTATCTCCCGTCAGAGCCCTATCTTATGCCACTTGGTTGATTTCACAAATTTCTTTTGTCTTAGAGAAAAAATTGATCAAAGTCAAAACTAAAAAAAACCAACAAAATCCATTTGGAAGCTAAAAAACAATTTAACCAAAAAAATTCCAGCCCAAAAAAGCTATGCTGCATGCATACTTTACAGTGGAACATGTTTTTATACTTACATGAGCATATTTTCGAAAAATTTCACTTTTTAAAGATATTTCCTTCTATTAAATCAAATTTATAAAAAAATCGATAATTCTGTCTAAGCTACATATACTAAGAGTTCTCTAATTCTTATAAATTATGTCTTTGACTCGCAGGAACAACTTTAGATAAGGTTCTTAACCATTCCATACAAGAAACAATGCTAAATGGAGCAGTTCAATGAAAAATAGTTTTGTTGCCATGGCAACGTATACTTAGAATTGGTGTCAAAATCGAACTTTTTGGGATTTTTGGTGGAAGTTCCTATACTTCCGGAAAAATAAGTATCAGGCATCACGTAAGACTTCCCGAGAAACATTCCTGTTTAGTTTTATGATAATTGGCGCTGGTTTTTCAAGTTACAACTGCTTTTTTATTAGGTTTGATTTTTGAAGGTATACTGTACCTCTATGGATAGGGTGATCGGACCGAGGCCTCGGCCTCGGCCTCGGCCTCGGCCTCGGCAAGCCTCGGCGTTTTTTGGAGCCTCGGCCTCGGCGCCGAGGGCGAAGCTGAAAAGTGCCGAGGCGCCGAGGGTTAAAATCAAATTGAATAAGTTTAATATATCCGTTGAATATTAACTATTTAGAATGCATCTGCAGTACACAGGCTATTTTTTACCTATAGACTTTTCTTATGGTTTTAGTCGCGTACCCAGTTACACCAAGTTACTTACAGCAAAGTGCCAATGTATTATTCATGTGATGACTAAGTTTTAATTCTCATGCTCGCTAGGGTTATTACCCCCCTCTCAGGGTACATGACTCATGTCACTGTCAGACGATTCTTGATGAAAACCTTTTGAATATTTTTGAACTTAATTTTTACTATGGCAAAAGTGCAGCTAACTATTAGAATTTCACGTAGTGATACAGTATTTTTGAATGTAAGCAAGAGTAAATCGACAAACTATCGCTATGAAACATGCATGTAACAGCTCAAAATTTTTGGGAGGGGCTCCTCGGCATACATGTAACGGCTAGAAATTTCGGGTAGGGGTCCCTGGCCATTTTTAGAAGGAGGGGGATTAGCGACTCTAATTCTATGTCAAAAATGGCAAAAGCACCTAAAAATAGCCAACAAAGTGCAAATTTTCGCCAAAAATGGGGAGAGTGGGTCAAAATTTTCTGATGTTGGAGGGAAGGGTGTTTGGGAGGACGTCCAACCCTGGGTGAGTGGGGAATTCCCCAAAGCCCCTCTGTTACACGTATGGTTTTCGGCCATTTTTATGGGAGAAGGGGTAAATGATCACGAATTTTCGGCCGAAAATCGCAAAAACGCACCTAAAAATGGCCAATAAATGCAGGTTTTGCCAAAAATCAATTTCGGCTCGTGCATTTTTTCAAGCCATTTTTATACAATGTTAAAATACTTTCTTGGACAAAGTGATATTAATTATATCGTTTTTCAGTATTTTTTAGGAAATTTCAAAAAATGTTCGGCGCTTCGCGCAAAATATCGCTAATATAATGTATTTAGATTGAAGCAGGGGCATTAAACACTCAAAAATCAATTTTCGTATAATCTAGGCATCTTTATGCAGATTTAAATACCTTTTGTATCTATTCATACTGTTTTTAAAAATTTTATGCAAAATAAGTACTATTTAATAACTTTGCACTTTTTTGCCGTTCAAAGATAAAATTGACTAATTTATCCCGATGTTGCATTGAATTTCTAAGCACAGTAGTGCTTATTTTAAGATCTAATTGGCATATTACAATATCTGTAATATTTCTGATTTTGCAGTACAAGTTGTTTTAGCTTTCTCAGTCGAGTTTTATGTGTAAATTTCATCAAAAGCTCATGAACTAATATTATCAACTAAATTCAGGCCGAATTATCACATTTAGGGCCACGATTTTTGTATTCGGCAAAGATTTTTCATAATGTACACAGAGACTTTTCAGGACCGTCTTTGTACATCGCACAAAGATTTTTGGAGAGACAAAAACTGTAAAAAGGTGTAAAATTCCCGAAAATTTTCGGCGCATCAGTAATTGTCTGTCCTATATATCTTTAAAATAGTAGAATTTGCATTTAGAATGGAAAGGAAAAATGTCAAATATTCAGAAACCCGGGAATTAGCTAAGATACAACCTACCAAAGGTCGAAAAACCCTGTTTTACCACACTAAATCGCTACTGTACCATACTATAATAGTACACAAAAATTTGCATGTACAAAATGTTCAAAGACTTTTGGATACCATCTTTGTACATGTAAAAAGGTATCTTGCACAAAAAACACTGTTTAGGACTGCATGCCGGTTGCAGGTCACACACTGGCAGTATGTAAAAATGTGTATCTTTAAAAATATATTAATATAAAATATCTACAAAAATTTGTTCGCTCATACAAAGAAATTACTTAATTTACTGGTCCCCCATGTTGGGATTTCACCCTTCCCTCAACTCTGGACCTTAGGAAACTATGATCGGAAAGTACAGTGCAGTTTCCGTCATATTACCTACCACACCAGAATTGGATGACTGAAAAAGCGTGTTTAAACATGCATTACTGCAAAAGCGAGCACAACAATGGCTACAGTTCTGTCTTTACTTAGCTTATTTCGTTTGTTCGTTTATTTCTTCGACACTGTTTTCTTATTTATAGTAATAAAAGTTTTTAAGTGCTTGTTCAGCCATATTTTTTATTAACTTTTCCAAGTCTTCAACGGCAACTTGTTAAATTAAGTATGCTTTCATGCTGCTGACTTTATTCAATAAATCCTTCACACATTTAATCTACTATTATTGAAAATAAGAATGAATTGTTTGACATTCGATAAAGTGCTTAATATTACCATTATTCTCTAGCTCATGTGCATACAAAATATTCTAAGAGTACTATTTATGGGTATAGGTATACAAGCTTGACCCTCGGCATTACCCTCGGCCTCGGCCTCGGCCGAGGCAAGGATTTTAAGTTGCCTCGGCCCGGCCGAGGCCGAGGGTCCAAAAAGTACCCTCGGTCCGATCACTGGATATGACAACTAAAATTTTATTCGAGAACAGCCTGCACTGGGGTCTGAAGTGAAAACCTAAAAGATTCGTACAAATGTATATGCGGATAGAATTACCGACTCTTAAAAATGCATGAAAAATGCGCAAAAAGAGTGATTTTTCGGAACTTTTAGGAAAATTAATATCTTAAGTTTCTGAATGATCCGAAAAGAGATCAGGCCTCAGTTGTGATCTACATGGCATAGTTCTCTCAACAATTCAATATCATCGGCCATCTCCTCTTGCTTGCCGAGAAAAGGGGTGGTTTTTTAACTCCCGAATTCACTTGTTTATTAGAGGCCATCGCTAAACGTTATAACACAGGATTTCGTCTGTTTTGCACTTAATCCTAAATAAACTTTACGGAATGTTTATTGTTCAAATTTAGTGACTAGAACTGTATATACATGTGTACATGATATGATAATTCGAAATGCATAAAGGCATATTTGTGACGTACAAAAAAAGTTATTTCTAAAAACGAAATTAAAATTTAAAAATCAATATTTTTGACATTTTTTTGGAAAATTACATTCTTACATAAAGAGTTTACCTTCATTTCCAGCTTTCAGCAATAAAGTCGAACAAACTTCGACCGCTGTTACGCGATTGGTCGCTTTAGCGTGTCTGGACAATTTAAACAGCCAATCGACGAACTTTAGCCTTAAATCCAAATCCAAAAAGTAAGCCAAATTGCAGATTGTAGCCATATTTTTTCCAGCGCGCCCCGATTCGCCTTTTCTGGCCCTGGGCGACGTTTTAATGCAAATATGTTGAAGCAATACGTAAATCAATTGTTTAACGGCGGGTTTATCATCCGACTTGTCCAAAATTTCGTGTATAAAAGCCAAAGCAGCATCTTTCGCGTAAACCATGTACGCAGATATATTCTCCTGCGATAAAATTAATCAATCATTCTCAACCTACGAACAGTGATCGGACTGAGGCCTCGGCCTCGGCAAGGCTCAGCGTTTTTAAAGCCTCGGCCTCGGCGCCGAGGGCGAAGCAGAAAAAAGCCGAGGCGCCGAGGGTTAAAATCAAATTTGAATAAGTTTAATATATCCGTTGAATATTGACTATTTAGAATGCATCTGCAGTATACAGGCTGTTTTTTACCTATTGGCTTTTCTGATGGTTTTAGGCGCGTACCCAGTTACGCCAAGTTAAATACAGCAAAGTGCCAATTGATACTCATACGATGACTAAGTTCTAATTCTCATGCTCGCTACATGGATCGGAAAGTACAGTGCAGTTTCCGTCATATTACTTACAACACAAGCATTGGATGACCAGGGGCGGATTTAAGAGAAGGGAGCGGGGAGGGCTGCCCCCGCCGCCCCCATTAACCAAAAATATTTGGCGAGATAAAGAATGGATATGCAATTTGCAATGATATTTGGCCATCAGTGACCACAATTTCTCAAATTTTTCCGGCGCGACGCGCCGTATGATACCTATTAATGACATTTATTTACTTTCTTGGCGACCTGTAAGCCATTTTTCTCTTCATGTAGTTTTCAAAACAATTTTAAAAGCAGAAACAGCTAATTTTGCATAGTTTTCTTCTATTTTTAATCAAAAATTCCTGTGTTCCGCATCAAATGCTATGAATACAAAAATATTGCGTCAAAAATGATTTTAAGTAAAAAAATTAAATGTAAACTTAGAAAAAACGCTATTTCGCGCATTAAGGGCAAATTTTCAGACCTATTTTTGACTGTTTTTGGAAAAGTTGGGATACTGCGCCCCTCCCTTAAAAAATTCCTAGATCCGCCACTGCGAATGACTGACAAAGCGAGTTTAAACATGCATTACTGCAAAAGAGAGCACAACAATGGCTGCACTTCTGTCTTTACATAGCTTACTTCGTTTGTTCGTTTATTTCTTCGACATTGTTTCAGTGTTTTTTGTACTCAGCAAAGATTTTTCATGATGTTCAAAGACTTTTCGGGGCCGTCTTTGTACATGTACAAAGATTTTTGGGGAGACAATAATTGCAAGGTCTGAAATTCGCAAGAATTGACGCTTCGCGCCGAAAACAGTAATTGTGTGTTCTATATATCTTTATAATGGCAGAAATCGAATTTCAAAAGGAAAAATGTCAAATTTTTCGGCGCTTCGCGCCGTGTTTAGACGATTCTTAGAGATTTTTGCCCGTAGAGACCCAGAAATTAGATAAAATACACTACCAAAAGACAAAAAACTCTGTTTTTACCAAACTAAAATCGCTACGGTACCACATTATACTACACAAAAATTTATAAGTACAAAATGTACAAAGATTTCTGAGAAGACAAAAACTGTAAGAAGGTGTTAAATTCCCAAAAATTTTCGTCGCTTCGCGCCGAAATGAGTAATTGTTTGTCCTGCCGGAATATCTTTAAAATAGCAGAATTTGCATTTAGAATGGAAAAATGTCTAATTTTTTCGATGCTTCTGCGCCGTTTTAAGACAATTCTTAGTGATTTTTGCCCTTAGAGACCAAGAAATTAGCTAAAATACACTACCAAAAGTCGAACAACTCTGTTTTTACCAGACTTAAATCGCTACTGTACCATATTATAATACCTACCCAAAAATTCGTGTGTACAAACTGTACAATGATTTTTGGGAAGACAAAAACTGTAAAAAGATGTAAAATTCCTAAAAATTTTCGTCGCTTCGCGCCGAAATGAGTTATTGTTTGTACTACATATCTTTCAAATGGCAGAATTTGCATTTAGAATGGAAAAATGTCAAATTTTTTGGCGCATCGCGCCGTTTCGAGACAATTTTTAGTAATTTTTGGCATCAGAAACCCAAAAATTAGCGAAAATACACTACCAAAGATCGAAAGCCCTGTTTTAACACACTAAAATCGCTACTGTACTATATTATAGTACACAAAAATTTGTATGTACAAAATGTACAAAGACTTTTGGGGACCATCTTTGTACATGTATAACTGGACCTTGTACAAAAAAACACTGCACTGTTTTCTTATTTATAGTAAAAAACTTTTCAACTGCTTGCTCAGCCATATTTTTTATTAACTTTTCCAAGTCTTCAACGGCAACTTAATAAATTAAAGATGCTTTCATGCTGCTGACTTTATTCAATAAATCCTTCACACACTTAATCTACTATCATTGAAAATAAGAATGAATTGTTTGACATATTATCCGTTTCGATTTCACTTTCATTGAAATATTTGTATGTAAACCTGCATGAAATTTTTGATCTCTGAAGTAGTGTTCTCTCAGTCATCGTTCTTAACTTCAGCGATTCGATTTTACTATACTCGTATTTCATAATGTCGATTGTATCAAATGTTCCAAAACTCCTTTTTGTAAAGCACAATCTCAAAGCAGTTGGTTATAATAGTGTGACTCTAAAACACATACTCAAATAGGGAGGGGTGAGGGGTATTACACACTCCCTCAGGGTCCGAGACTTGAATCAGTCAGACGATTTCGAAATATCAAACATTTTCTGCAATGATTTTCGAGTACAAAAGCAGCGAAGATGTTAAAAATTTTTCGGCGCTCTACGCCGACTAGGACATTTCTGTTTTATTAACTTATAAAATACCTAGAATGAAGTTAAAATGACCTGAAAAGTCAAAATTTTCGATGAATTATTATATTTTTTACTTGCAAGAGTAACGAAACTAGTCAGAATGGGACAAAAAGTAGTGAAAAATGCAGTTTTTCACATTAAAACATTCTATATAGAATGTTTCAGCCATTTTTCATATTTGAACTGCAAAAGAGGCTAGGACTCTAAATTTAGTGGTCTCAAAATTTGGGATTTCATCCCCCAGAACTTTCGATCTTGGGAAACTACGCTTTAAAGGATTTGATAAAGGATGAAGACGACGATGACGCGATAGCACGACAAGGCGAAATAGACGAGGCTGACTCTGATTCAGATGATCTAGATTTTGATGATGAATTATCTGCTTCATCAGATTGGAATAAGAATCCTGGCAAACAGCAATAAACATTTGTTTTAATTCGATAAAGTGTTTAATATTACGATTATTCTCTAGCTCATGTGCATACAAAATATTCTAAGAGTACTATTTATGGGTATAGGTACATATATAAGCTTGATCCTCGGCATTACCGTCGGCGGAGGTAAGGATTTTAAGTCGCCTCGGCCGAGGCTGAGGGTCTAAAAGTACCCTCGGTCCGATCACTGCCTACGAAAAAACGTTAATAAAAAATTTAAATTATACATGTAACTGATCGAAATTTAGGGTCGGGTGTCCGGCGGTATCAACGGTAGGCCATTCGGTATCAACGGTTAAGGCTGCAAGTATCAACAAGAATTTTAAGTAAAAAAATGAAAGACAAATGCAAAATAGAATCAAAATATGGTGAACCACAAGAAATGGAAGTGAATAACATAATGCATACCAATGAACCGACTAACCAATACATATCAATCAATACATACCAAATAATCAGCCAATCATCCAGCCAATTATCCAACCAAGCAACCAAGCAACCATTCAAACAACCAGCCAAACTAACCAGCTAGCTAAACAAACAAACAACTAAACAACTAGCCAGCCAGCCAGCCAACCAACCAACCAACCAACTAACCAACCAACCAATTAACCAAGCAGTAAACCAGCCAACCAACCAAGCGATCAACTAACCAACCGACCAATCAACGAATCAACCAATCGACCACCAACCAATAAGCCAACCAACCAACGAATCAGCCTATCAGTGAACGACCAGGCCCAAAATTTGGTCAGGACCGGACTCTATAGAGGCCGGACCCGGGACTCAATGCATGTTACACTATGTAGGTATAAGTAAGTGCAGGTATGTATACATGTATTGCTTTTTAATCATATTGCCTGCGACATATCTCGTGCATTATCAATCTGCGTTTCAATGTAACCATTATTTTAATAAGATACATTTGTATACGTAAATAGTTACTTTTCTTTATTGCAAAAGACGAAAATATTTTGATAAAGCTAGTCTTTTATACATAGCTGTAAAATAGGTCTTTCTATACATTGCTTTGATAATTTACACTCATTTTGTACGACGGTTATTGTGAATATTAGGCATTATTTTAATGTTCACTTTGCATTTCACTTTGAATTTCGGTGAAGTTTTGCTGCTCAAGCTGCCTGGTTGTTCAGCGATTGCCAAGACGGTGAAAATTCTCAAAAAAATAATTTTTAAGTAAAATAGTCAGTTCTATTTCTCGAATATTTTCATCTTCATTGTATTTCCTTATAAGTCATAGTATAAGTAGAGATTTGAGATGAAATACAGAAAAATGACGAGGCTGGTTGATATAAAGCATGTTTAAGCGAAATTGTTGAGATCTAAAAATAGTCAAAACTTTTGTATTATTCAAACTGCTTGCATAAAGCTAGTCAAAACCCATTAATACTGGCACGTTTTTCAATCGATACCGACCCGATCCTCTATGATGCCAGATTGTAAGAAATCGCACGGTGTGTTAGTGTACGTAAATATATATGTATAAGACATAAAAGTAATGATACGTAGTTTAAGAGGCTCCTTTTAAATTAACCTTAAATTTTTCTAGTCGAAAACTACTTTATATTTAGCTTGCTAAAACGTGACTATCGGTCCCTTCCCCAAATACTAAGTTATCATCACCATCATATGTACATGTAACGGCTCGACTTTGAGTGAGGATCCCCGAGCATTTTTAGGGAGGGGTGGAGTAATGACCTCCAATTTTTGGCCGAAAACGACCAAAAAATTCAATTCTTTTCTGGAAAATCGGGGAGGGGGATCCCCACCCCTGTCACATTTATGATCTCAATACACACGTCATGTTGGACTTACATCAGAGTAGCAGTTTCTCCAGAATATATGTATAGATGCTGATTTTAGTAGAATATTTAATTTTCCAAACAAATACGACGCTTTAGACGTTTTAGCGATTTTTTCCGCTCAAAAGCATCAAGTTCTTAGTCGCTTTTTGACACGTGTACGAATGTAATCGTTTGATTTTATTAAATTCTACTAAAAAGACAGCACCACCGAAAACGTGCGGCAAAACGATGTTTTCGACGAGTATTGAAGGCTGTTGAGTAAAAAAGAAGAGAATTCAGAAATATTTATTTGGCTGATTTCAATAAGTTTAGAATGCTCACATTTATTTTTTAAAATTGAATAAAATAACTGATGTTTCGTTCAAAGGCTAACAAACACCACAATTTTCGCTTAAGTACCAAATATGTCCAGGCTTACAATATGCAAGCGTTAAATTGAGATGGTACTAGAACAACAAACATGTGAATGAATAAATATATAAAACAAATGGGTAAATAAACAAAAAATACTGAAAATAAATAAAATAGATAAAATAAATCACAAGTGCCTTGATTAATGTAATCCACTGATACAAAATTTCCAAAAAAATTATCACCTGGCTACCAGGCGAGTTCAAAATCAGGATGGGCAACATACGCTTAAAGATCAATCTCAGAACGTCGATCGGCGCGTCATGTCGACCGTTCAAAAGTCGATGTAAATTGGCGAAGGCCATGCCGACCACGTCTCTGTGCTTTAAATAGCAATATTAAAATTTAAAAAAATTTAAATATTCAAATTTAGAAAAAAATTAATATTTTTCTTAAAAATTTTTTAACTTATAAATTGACCTTTAAACTCAACGCGTAATTGTCGTCGGCGTCCGACGCTTTACACTCGGTTGTATCGGCGTTCGATGCGTCGAAAGTGAGTAGAAAATCTAGCAAATTGCAAATCAATCGATAAATCGATTCGCGATCGTTTTGCAAGGAAAAACGGCCCAAAAATAGCCACACGGTTTTCAACAGATTGGCCAACAAGGCGTGTATTAAAGCATAATCGATTTCTGTACGAAACGGCATCAAAAAAGTTTGCGTTACAATTTTAACCAGAAGTGCACAGCATGGGGATCCTGGGAGGGAGGTTGAATTTTTAAAGTGCCTTTTGGAGTTTCAAAATGGTAGGTGCGCAGCGAGAACATCCTTTTTCGACGTTTCTGACGATGCTCTATCTTTCTAGAGCATATAATGCTGTCTTCTAAAAAACCAGTCGATGTGTAACCTAAAAAACCACCCCTTTTTCATAACCAAAAGGAGATGACTGATGATATACTGCCGAACAAACTATGCCGCGAGGATTAAAACTGACCCCTGATCTCTTTCCGGATTATTCAGAAACTTGGGATATAAATTTGTCGAAAAGTTCCTAAGAATTGTCGTTTTTAAGATTTTTCAAAGCATTTTTGAGGGTCAAGTATTTCTACCCTTATTCATATTTGCTGGAATCTTTTATGTTTTCACGTTAGGCTCCCTTGCAGACTAATGCCAGAAAAAATTTAGTTGTCCTATGTCATCCACATAGCTACAGTATACCTTCAAAGTCAAACCTAAAAAAACCAGTTGTAACCTTAAAAAAACCAGCGCCAATTTTTGCAAAACTTAGCAGGAACGTGTCTCAGTAGCACTTTAAATGATGCCTGATATTTATTTTTCACAGAAAATAGGAAGCACCCCAAAAACTGCCAAAAAAGTTCGATTGTAACCTTAAAAAAACCACTGTAACCTAAAAAACACCAATGCTATGTAAGCATACGTTGCCATGGCAACAATAATACTTTTCATCAAGTTGCATTATTTTCCACTGATTTCTTGTAGAGGATTTAGAAGAGACTTACCTAGAGTTCACTTGAAAACTTTATTTGTAAAATTTATAGAACTTTAAATAAAATTCAGAAAAAATCGTTGATTTTTATATAAATGTGATAAAATGAACAGAAATATCGTCAAAAATGAATTTTTTCAAAAAATATGATCATGTGAAGGTCAACTAACTATTTTACACTGTAAACCACGCACTTCGCATAACATTTTGGGGGCGTTTTTATTTTATTTCCCATGGTTTTCTTTTACTTTCCAAATGGAATTTGCTGGTTTTTTTAGTTTTGACTTCGATCGATTCTTCCTCCAAGACTAAAGGGATCCATGAAATCAACTAAGAGGCGAAAGATAGAGCATCGACGGGAGATTGCTCTGATTATATAAGTTTCTAAGACTGGGGTGCTTGCACAATGAATATATGCAAAAAACGTGAAACGTGGTTTTTAGAGGCCATGACTATATATAAAAACACAAAAAATTTAAAGAAAAATTAATAAAAATCGAACAAATTTAACAAAATATAGTCAAAACATGAGTATATGGCGCAAAGCGCCGAAAATTCGACACTTTAGAGCAAATATAGATAGACAGCTAAAAACGTTTCAAAGAAAGAGCACCCTTTCTACGAATTTTCAGAAACTTTGGTACATATCTATCGAAAAATCGCAAATTCTAGATGGGATGAAAAAATTGCTAGAATTTTTCTGGGAGGGGGGGGGGTGAAAACTCTCCCGAATCCCACAAGATCATTCACGGTTTACACTAATAATTTATGCGAAATATAAACAACGCCTACGATGGTAAGCGTTGGGAAAAGTAGCCTGGTGTTTAACCAAAGTACGAAATAATTGCGCATTATGTTCGAAAAATAGTCAACTTCGTGATACAAACCGGATAACTGGTTTTTTAAATAACGCCAGTAAATCACGAACTAAACCACCAGATGAATTAGGATAAAATTATTGCTATCATAGTTAATAAATATTGAGATTCATGGTATAAATCACAAGTCCTATTTACTATATAATGCTGTTGTAGCAGTATAAATTAGGTTCGATTAATCTGATTTAGATTGCACGATTTTATTTAAACCATAACTGTCCAACCGTACCTTCTTCTGACCAGTGATCGGACCGAGCCTCGGCCTCGGCAAGGCTCGGCGTTTTTAGAGCCACGCCTTGGCGCCGAGGGCGAAGCTGAAAAGTGCCGAGGCGACGAGGGTTAAAATCACATTTGAATAAGTTTAATATATCCGTTGAATGTTAACTAATTAGAATGCATCTGCAGTACAGAAGATGTTTTTTACCTATAGTCTTTTCTTATGCTTTTAGGCGCGTACCCAGTCACACCATAGTTACATGCAGCAAAGCGCCAATTGATTATTCATATGACGACTAAGTTTTTATTCTCATGCTAGCTACATGGATTGGAAACACACATTCCCGTAGGGGGTAAGGTAGGTGTATTACCCCCCCCAGGGTACAAGACTCAAGTTACTGTCAGACGACTTTTGGTGAAGATCTTTTGAATATTTTTGAACTTAATTTTTAGTACGGCAAAAGTGCATCTAATTATTAGAATTTTACGAAGTGATACAGTATTTTTGAATGTAAGCAAGAGTAAATAGACAAACTATCACTATAAAACATGCATGTAACAGCTCAAAATTTTCGATGAGGGGCTCCTCGACATACATGTAACGGCTGGAAATTTCGGGTAGGGGTCCCTGGCCATTCTTAGTGGAGGGTGGGGGGGGGTTAGCGATTTCAATTCTAGGTCAAAAATGGCAAAAACACCTAAAAATAGCCAACATAAGCGCAAGTTTTCGCCAAAAATGGGGAGGATGGGTCAAAATTTTCTGACGTTGGGGGGAGTGAGGAGGACGTCCAACTCTGGATGGGTGGGGAATCCCCCAAAGCCCCCTGTTACACGTATATATGGTTTTCGGCGATTTTGGAGGGGGGGGGGTAAATGACCACTAATTTTTGGCCGAAAATCGCAAAAACGCACCTAAAGATGGCCAAAAAATGCAGGTTTTCGCCAAAAATCAATTTCGGCTCATGCATTTATTTTTGGAGCCATTTTTATACAATGTTAAAATATTTTCTGGGACAAAGTGATATTAATTTTATCGTTTTTCAGTATTTTTTAGGAAATTTCAACAAAATTTTGGCGCACTCGCGCAAAATATCGCTAATATACTGTATTTAGATTGAAGCAAGGGGATTAAACACTCCAAAATCATTTTTTGTATAATCTAGGCATTCTTATGCAGATTTAAATATCTTTTGTATCTATTTATACTGTTTTTAAAAATTTTATGCAAAAAATAAGTACTATTTAATAACTTTGCACTTTTTGCCGTTCAAAGATGAAATTGTTTAATTTATCCTGATATTGCATTGGATTTATAAGCGCAGTGGTGCTTATTACAAGATTTAATTGGCATATTACAATGTCTGTAATATTTCTGATTTTGTAGTTCAAGTTGTTTTAGCCTTCTAAGTCGAGTTTTATGTGTAAATTCCATCAAAAGCTCATAAAAATTTTGGCGCTTCGCGCCCAACTAATATTATCAACTAAATTCAGGCCGAATCATCACATTTAGGACCACGGCTTTTTTGTATTCGGCAAAGATTTTTCCTGATGTACAAAGACTTTTCAGGACCGTCTTTGTACATGCAAAAAGATTTTTGGGGAGACATAAAGTGTAAAAAAGTGTGTTATTCCCGAAAATTTTCGGCGCAGCGCCGAAATCAGTAATTGTCTGTCCTGTATATCTTTAAAATGGTAGAATTTGCATTTAGAATGGAAAAATGTCAAATATTCAGAAGCCTGGAAATCAGCTAAGATACTCTACCAAAGGTCGAAAAACCCTGTTTTACTACGCTAAAATAGCTACTGTGCCATATAGTACACAAAAATTTGTATGTACGAAATGTTCAAAGACTTGGATACCATCTTTGTTCATGTATTTACAAAGGTATCTTGCACAAAAAAACATTATTTAGGACTGCATGCCGGTTGCAGGACACACTGGCAGTATGAAAAAATTGTATGTTTGAAATATATTTATATATCTACAAAAATTTGTCCGCTAATACAAAGACCTTCTCGGGGATCTTTGTGCAAGCACAAAGAAGCTCGTATAAAAAATAGTGTCGGCTAATAATAATACAGTACTTAATTTACTGGTCCCCCATTTTCGGATTTCACCCTTCCCCTCAACTCTGGACCTTGGGAAACTATGATCGGAAAGTACAGTGCAGTTTTCGTCATATTACCTACCACACCAGAATTGGATGACTGAAAAAGCGTGTTTAAACATGACATTACTGCAAAAGCGAGCACAACAATGGCTACAGTTCTGTCTTTACTTAGCTTATTTCGTTTGTTCGTTTATTTCTTCGACGCCATTTATTTATTTATAGTAATAAAACTTTTTAACTGCTTGTTCAGCCATATTTTTTATTAACATTTCCAAGTCTTTAACGGCAACTTGTTAAATTAAAGATGCTTTCATGCTGCTGACTTTATTCAATAAATCTTTCACACATTTGATCTACTATTATTGAAAATAAAAATGGATTGTTTGACATTCGATAAAGTGTTTAATATTACGATTATTCTCTAGCTCATGTGCATACAAAATATTCTAAGAGTACTATTCACGGATATAGGTATAAAAGCTTGACCCTCGGCATTACCCTCGGCCTCGGCCTCGGCCGAGGCAAGGATTTGAGAACCCTTGCCTCGGCCGAGGGTCCAAAAAGTACCCTCGGTCCGATCACTGCTTCTGACCATTTTAGTCAACTCTGTTCAAGCCCATATTAAAATTTAAATCATTCTGTGACTTTGGGATATTTGCAGAAAAAATCCATCCCTGACTGACAAAAGAAACATTTTTCTCTACAATCAATTAAATTAAATGCGGTTATCAGCCGCGCTATCATCACGAAAATGTTCAGAGGCAAATTTCTTGGACAATTTCAATTAGGACTTGATTTTTTTATTTAATTTAATTTTTTAATTTTAGGTTCAATTTTTGAAATTTTAATTTCTGTAATTAGATTTTTTTGATCGTAATCTTGCCTTCTTGGCCATCCAAGCTACTATGGTCGATTTCTTCGTCACAATAATCGCCATTAAAAGCAACGCCGCCTCGCCGCTTGCGCGTCTTTTTGGTCGAGACAAAATTTTTGGCACTTCTACCACCGGCGTCATTCCCGTTACAGCCGAAGAGAACAGAAGAGCAAAATTTAAGGCTATCGATGGCTTTTTCGAATAGACAAAAAGAATTTAAGCTGAAAATTTAAAAAATTAAACAAGAACTAATAAAAATTTAAAAAAACGAAATATAACTAAAAATCAACCGACAAGTAGAGAAAGGAAGATGAATAGACAACAAACAAATTATTTAAACTAAATCTAATAAATTAGTACATTAAATTAAATTAAAATTGACAACAAATTACACAAAAGTAATAAACTATGTCTATATATGTAAGTTCTTGATTTTACAATTATTTTTAAGATGTTCGTACAAGTGGGATAAAAGATAGTAAAATTGGTTATTAATAAATAATTGAATAATAGATAATTTAATAATTAAATAATAAGTAAAACCATCCTAAGATAAGGTTTACGGTCTATCAAATGTACATATGTATTAATATAACTATACTTTCGAAGTTTGATTTAAATTGCGGCGTTTGATCTTTGCAGCGAAAATATGTATCTGACACTTTACGGTTGATTGCAAGAAAAGGTATAGATTGGCTGTCGCTCTCAAAAATGGGTTTAAACTGTTGTTTCACATAGGTATATGCCAATTTGTTTGTTTAGGCTTTTCACAAAAATTGAACTAAAGTAAATTAAATTCCATTAAATAAGATTAAACTTCCCGCCTTTTCCAGATTTTTCGTTTTTAGCATTAGTAGTCGTTAGGGAAATGGATGATTTGCATTTTCCAAAATATTATTGAAGCAATTAATTTAGCGCAATAGCTATTAATTAATTCAATAATATAGAAACGATAATTCAAAGAAAAGTACACAAATGTAGTTCCGATATGGTACTCACTTCGAATAGGCTAGCGTGAAAAAAGCCATAAGCCCTGGATCCCGGAATGCACAACATGGAGAGATAGAAGTCGGCGCATTGTACAGACACCAATTGCCATTCGAAAGCCGAGCCCTCTTTCTGATCGAGCAAAAAAAGCTTAATTTTACAATTTTAACATTTTACAATTATTAAAACAAAAAAAAATCGTATAAAATTGTTTTAAAAATAAAAAACCGACTTCTGAATAGGAAAACTGAAAATAAATTGGCAAAAAAGAACATTAAGTGAGCCTAAATACATTTTATACCTGGCCAAATTCGATTGAGCAAAACAGCAGAGCTAATATCGATCGTTTATCCGAGCTAATACCAGCAAACTGCGGCCAGAATTCGCTATCACAACTGACCTTCCTAGCATGTGTGCGACAAAGTGACGAGCCTGATTAACAACAAATGCCCTGCTGAATGTCACCAAACATAAATAGCACTACTGTTCGCCTCTCCTTTTACTCGTATGTATAGTTTCAACCACTATTTTTTTGTACGAGCCTCTTTGTACATGTACAAAAATCTCCGGAAAAGTCTTTGTACGAGCGAAATTTTTTTGTACACATAACGTCATACCTGGGCAATGGCTGACTGTTCGCCCCGTCCAACTTCCAGCCAAAAGGGTGGGTGGGTCCCTTGACCCTGAAAAAGGTGGGTCTGTTGCTGAGAAAAGGTGGGTCCGTGCCTGAAAAAGGTTGGTCGTTCAGCTTAATCAGTGGGTCAGTCACTGAAAAAGGTAGGTCCATCCATGAAAAAGGTGTCAAACAGTGTAATAAGATGGTTCCTGTGCATGGTTTGCAAACTGATCATGATATACTGTATCTAGCATTTCCTTAAATTATCTCCGAAAATT
This sequence comes from Mermis nigrescens, assembly GCA_036768485.1. Taxonomy (NCBI): domain Eukaryota; kingdom Metazoa; phylum Nematoda; class Enoplea; order Mermithida; family Mermithidae; genus Mermis; species Mermis nigrescens. The sequence goes on along the minus strand of JAVLUZ010000081.1, from coordinate 168,085 downwards.
TTCTCCCTGTACAAAACATAGCCCCGTCCAAGTCACCCCTTCGCCCCGTCCAACTTTTGGTTCGGCCCGTCTTGGTGATAGGCCGATATGGGTCATTGCCCAGGTGTGCATAACGTATAGATATGCAATTGAATGTACACATTTTTACATACTACTATATTGTTATCCGTGACCCGCACGCTTCGCAAATGTAACTTTGTCCTAAATTCAGCTGGTTGTATTAGTTCGGCCCGAAACGCCAAAACTTTCATTTGCCTTAGGTTGAAATTACACATAAAATTCGACTCAGCAAATTAAAATGACTTGTGTTACACAATAATAAATAATAAGCGGTTGCAATGTGCTGACTGAATCTCATAATAGACACCAGATAAAAGAGTCAATTTTATCTTCAAACGGCAGAAAACAGTGCAAATTTGTTTATTAGTCCTTTTTTCTGCATAAAATCTTTATAAAACAGTAGAAATAGATCTAAAAGATGCTTCAATCTGTACAAAGATGCTTACAGATAGATTTTGGAGTGTTAAATGCCCGCGCTTGGAGCTAAATAGAATGTAATTATGATACTCGGCGCGAAGCGCCGAAAATTTTTAGAAATTTTGCTAAAAAATACTCCAAAAAACGTAAAAATTACTATTACTTTGCCCCAAAGTCTTTGTACATTGTACAAAGATGGCTCCGAAAATCTTTGTACGAGCCTCAAAATCTTTGTCTCGTACAAAAAAAACAGTGGTTTCAACAATTTATGAGTGAAGCTAAAGGCCAATAAATTAGCTCGTTTCAATATTTTCTTTTACAGCTTATATTCCTTGTGTTTATTGCTGTGCCTAGCTTCAAGATATTTTAGCCGTAAATTTGTACTTCTACCGCATTTCATATGTAGATGACTGAGTTGAACGATTTGCTTTTTGAACATTCTACATGCATAAACATAACTTAGTATGTTTGATGGAGGAATATCAGTTTTTTAATTTCGAGACCCGGACTCGTTATCTGCAAAATTTAAGACCCGGAATCGGACCCGATATTCAAAACAACCTGGATTTGTTACATCCCTATTACACAAGATTGACTCCTAAGCTTTTTTATTACATGCAAAACGTGACTACTGCATTATGTAAATAAATGTAAACGAAGGGACGAAAAATTTCACTACCCAAAGTTGGTGGTACCTCATAGACCGAAATTTCTCAAACCCCCTTTGATATCATGGCGAAAACTTGTGTTACCAGGTGCCTTTTTGCAATTTTCGGCTAAAAATTGAAAATATTATAATCCAACTCCCCTAAGAATGGCCGACTAACCCCCTCCCGGATTGTCAGCAGTTGCATATATGTTTATGTACATGTTTTAAAAATCTCCAAAGCGTTGCTTGCTGAGCCTAATATATTATGGAGCGTTTCGGGAGTGATCTCATCAGTTTCCGTGAAATTCGAATCCCAAATAACGTTGCAATAATCTTCCGGAAAATTAGAAATATCTATTTGTTGCAATAAATCAATAATATCTTCGATTTCAGCCATTAAATTCTATCTAAATCGAAGCCATTAAGAAAATACGCGACAACACAAAACATATAGATACAAATGCAAATAACAATATAAACTGTATTATGACGAGTCCGGTACCTTTAAGGACGTCGAATTGTAAAATGTAATGATTGCATCACTGAATAAAGCACAGTCGTAAACCGAATAATTCATAATTCCTGACTTTTTATTTCATTCTCAATGAAATAAAGAAGGGAAGTAAGTAGGTATAAAGTCATTCAATCAAAAATTTAGAAAATTTGGTGTTATCTCTCCTGTTATTTTTAACCGAACAAGTTGATAACGTAGAGTCACGGGCACATGGCCAATACGAGGCCTAACATCCAGTGGCGGATTCAGGATTTTCCTAAGGGGGGGCGGTACCTATAAGAGGGGCGGAACCCCGACTTGGGCAGAAAAATTATCCGTTTTAACCCGAAAATCGCTAAAAATCGCTCGAAAATCCTTAATTTTGCGCACTATTTTGGGCCAATGGGGGCGGCCGCCCCGCCCCCTAAATCCGCCCCTGCTAGCATCCTAATTTTTAGTTATAACTCAAACGATTTGTTTTCCGCAGAATTCCAAAAAACCGGCGAAAAATCGAGAAACATGTGCTAAAACTCAACACAATGTAAGAAAGAGAATGCAGATTAATAACTGAAAGCACAATTTATGAAGAAGTGAAAGCCAATGTGAAACGTTAGGATCATTGATCATCATAGGGCATGAGGCATTAGCTGGTTGACTGTGATACCTATCTTTACAATAGGACACGTTAAAGATTACCTACTTGACCTTACCTATCGCTCATTCTAACTTGCAAGTTTGATGACTTTCATCAATATAGTGTAGCTTTAAATATCTTCCAGGTTTAGTGCTTGGCTTCTTCCAAAAAATTATACATTTTTGAGTCCACATCAGCAAACATTGACTTAAGTTTTTGAACACATACATTGTGGAGCGCGCTTAAAATTCGACATCCATTGGCTCGCCTCATGTCCTATATACAAACATAATCATTCTTATGCGCCATTAATTTGTACACTGTATTGGTTGCATATTATTTTTGTGTATTCAGTTTCAGTAATAAATGGCTTCTTTGCTTGAGCACTGAACAGCAGAATTCTAGGGAGCCTACATATATGAAGGTTCGAAAAATTTCAAAGGGAAAGAAAGGCCAAAAAATTTATTCTAGAGGCAAAAAACCATTTTTCTTCGTTTCTCATAAGCATAAGTATAGCCAAAATTTTACCCGGAGACCAAAAAATTTTTTAAAGTCGGTTCGAAGATGCATCGTAGTTAAAATGTTTTTTGGAACTCACATTTTTTAATCTTTGTAAACTTTTTCACTTCATAGCAATTTATCTTACCTTGAACGCCTTAAGCTTCTTAACCTACCTTCAGTGTTTTTTTTAGCACAAGGTCCGTTTGTACATGTATATACAAAGATGGTCCCTAAAAATCCTTGTACATTTTGTACACACAAATTTTTGGGTACTATAATATATTAAGGTAGGTAGCGATTTTAGTGAGGTAAAAACAGAGTTGTTCGACCTTTGCTAGTGTATTTCAGCTAATTTCTGGGTTTCTGAGGGCAAAAATCACTATGAATCGTCTTAAAACGGTGCGAAGCGCCGAAAAATTTGACATATTTCTTTTCCAAATGCAATTTCTGCCATTATAAAGATATATAGAACACAAAATTACTCATTTCGACGCAAGGCGCCGAAAAGTTTTGCAAATTTTAGACCTTTCTTGCAATTTTTGTCTTTCCAAAAATCTTTGTATATACCTAAATGCACAAAGACGGTCCCGTAAAGTCTTTGTACATCGGGAAAAATGTTTGCCAAATAAAAAAAACACTGCCTACCTTCTTTAGAACTTCGTCGTCTTTCCATATGTCTATGTCTCGTGTATCAAATTATTTACGGTTTATCTTGTATTGATGCAAATGAATTTTTTATTTTTATTTCCAACATCACTCGAGCTAAAAGTCGTTATAAACTCATGTTACCAGTTGTCCGTTCCGATGCTCACCTCAACGACTTTTCCCAAAGAAAAGATATATAAAAATGTGGAACAAATTACCTGATCATGTCGCCGCTTCTTCTAACGTTGGTTCGTTCAAAAAAAGAGCTACTAAACATTGATTTTACAGTTTTATTGTCGGAGCATACCTAGTTGTATCACACTCCGTGATCTTTATATCCTTTTGTTCAGTCGCTGTTTTATCATGTATTTGTGTTTTACCAAATTTCGTGTATTTTTCTGGACAATAAATATTTTGTCTTGTCTTGATCTAGTGCTGCAAATTTTGCAACTCGAGTAGGACTTCAGATAAGAGGATCAAGGCATACGCATGGAGGTTTGGTTAGGTAAAAAAATTTAATGTTATTTACCTCCCCCTTTAAGAATGACTGAGGACCACACATGCGTGGGGGGATGGGGGACATCCTCCAGAATCTGAAAACACCACGCAAAAACGGATAAATCCCAGAATTGAATTTTTAGCATGATTTTTGGGATTTTTGTAAGGTTTTGACATCCTCAGAATTTGACAGCTTTCATGTATATATGCTCGGGACTTCTCCAACCAAAATTTCGTGCCTTTAATGTATGATGCAAGAGGCACCCTGTTTTATTGTTGGGGTCTGTGGTGGCGCGCTCAAGCGCCTTCCAGCGACTTCGGGGCAAGGCACCGCGATTTTTTTGCAAATAGAGCACCCACTTCAATTTTACATCTTAACGTTAAAATTTTTACAAAATCGTCTGATTCTTGTATTAGATTCAGTCAAGATAAGTAGAATAAATTGGCACGAAATGCAGAAATTTTTTTATATTTCAAGAATATGACTAAAAGAACGCATAAAACTCACGAGCTAAGGTGTGAATCTTTTACACACGGTTGTCATGCTACGACAACCTTTAAAAAGTTAACTTACAATCAAACGCAACCGTATAGTTCATTTTCTGGAAATTAAAAAATTCCTCCAAGGGGTAGGTATATAATTTACTCTTCCTCAATGGCTACGCCACTTAGTGATCGACCGGGGCGACTTTTTTGCCGGGGCCGGGGCAGTAACGGGGCTGAAAAAAATCCCCGGCCCCAGCCGCAATCAGACAAGGAAAATATTATTGCATGACACATTATACTAAATTTGTTATAAATCCTTAAAACAGTACCTGAATATAATTGCGATTTGATAAAATCTAAATAAAAATTTTTAGTGAGAGCTAACTTATAGAAGCGAGCATACATGATCATGGGGGTTTAGGGGGGTAAACCCCAAAAAAATTTCACCCCCGCAAAAAATTGTTAACCCCCCAGAATTCACACTTTTTTAGAAAAATCATAGGAAGTGTCAAGATTTAAGCGTTTTTAGCGTTCAAATGGCTCAAAATTGTCAAATTATTGGTGCGTTCGCGCCAAATTGGCATTAAATAGTCACTTTCTAAATATATTTTGGTCAATTTAATGCAGTTTTTCGAAATTTATTCGTGTTTTTATGTTCTAGAAAGAAAGAGCATCATCAGAAATGCTAAAAAATCGCGTTTTCAACGCATATCAAGCGTGTTTACGGTAAAGAAAGGCACTTTAAAAATTATTTCGATTTCACCCACCAGAAATTTTTCACTGTGCATGTCTGGAAGCGAGTGGAAATGATGGCACACAGTCAATGCCCTAACAGAGCATAAATTTTCCAAGCACATCAAAATAAGAAACAAAGACTTTGAATATAAATGAGAAAGCTCCGAATAAAAAACAGAAGTAATAGTCGTTACTAACAAAACCAGAAACAGAAGTAGTGGAATCACAGAATTTTAGCGATTGGGCGGAATAGGTATTGGATGTAATAAATTAGACATATATAGTTTGTCGGATCGAATGCAATTCTGCAGCGTAGTTTACATTCGCCCCTATAATTAATTTCCGTCCTATTAACTATTACACAAGAAAGGCGTTTTAAAGCAGGCGGGTCCCATTCAATTAAATGTAAAAGTGTTTTTTGTAAAAATAGTTTTTTGAAAACGTGCAATTTCCAACTAGAAATAGAACGTATTTATCAACAACTCTAAATCTTTTAGCCACTAGCTACTAATAAATGAGATAAAAATAGCATTCGGTCTAATGAGTTAAGAGAAAGGAATCGAAAACGTACAGATTGTCCTGATCATTTATTCAGTAAAAGCTCATTTATACACAGTAGCAAATATATAACAAGGACTAAGTATACATATGGTCGAATCAGTACAGTTCTCAAAATTAACACTTGCCAATTGATAAATAACTGGCAGTTTCGCATACTGTACAAAATACAAATTACACTAAATTTTTCCCGGCTCCGGCCATTTTTCGACCTTGCCCTGGCCGGGGCCGGGGATGCTGAAAAATGGCCGGGGCCCCGGTCGATCACTAACGCCACTACTTCTGAAGTTCTTCAAAGTATGTCTGTTGTTCATCCTACAAACTATTAGGGTCACTAGGGACAAATCATGCGCAATGTTGATAGGCAATGTCGAAGTATAGCCTTACAGGAAGACGAATAATACAATATCACGATCAGTATATGTTATTACTGTTGAAACTTGAAGTTCCTTCCTGCAGTAAATCAGTTTAGCCAATTCTGAAGTCGCTTTTGACAATAAAAACTATAATTTATCAAATGGCGTTGAAGGCTAGAAAATTTTGAAATTTTAGCGCTTTAAAACGCATTTTTGCATTACAAAAAGTAACCAAATCCGTGCAGAAGATAAGGATTTTCAATCGTAGTGAAGTTCTAGACCAGATTGTCGATAAAAATGCTGCAATTGGCGCGGTGCGGCTTAAAGATTAATAACAAGTAAGAATTAAATCAATTCGGCGCGAAGCAGCAAAATTTTTTGAAGTTTTACCTCTCTAAAACGCATTTTAACATTACAAAAATTTTCTACAAATGCCAACCAAGCCCAAAAATTTTTTTTTCATTTCCCAAAATTTTGGTTGACAAATAGACCAAAAAGTGGAAAAAAACGGTGTGCCATTGGAATAGCCCATGTCTGGCATCAATCTGAATCCGCAAGCAATTGCTGTCGCCACAAATTGAAGACTGAAAAGGGAATTTTTCTTCAAAAGAAGCAGAAAAGAAAACCGCATTCTGATCAATAAAATCACCTTTTCTGGATTCAGCAATGTCGAAAACCTTGGAAAATAGCATTTTTGACAAAAAAACAACTCGCGTTCAGATTGTAGAAAACATGACTTTGCGAACAGTGGCTAAAATTTGGAACATTATCCCGCAAAATACAGTTGACTGTAATAATCCAATAGCTTTCAGAAATATGACTTCGGAAATTGATTTTAGTGTTTATCCTAAGAGGCGTACGTACGTAAGAGCCTTGTGCCTTACGCTCCTGGTACCATTGCATTACCTGTTGATTTATGTACATTTTTTGTTTGTGTATTATGTTCACATTGGCAATGCATTTTTGGCATTCGTGTAGCAGGTTCACATATGTATTAAGATAATCATATTGTAAAGGCGTATGTATGCACTTCGTAGCATCCGATGAAGTGGAAGAAAGTTGCTGCCAATTAGATTCGGAATGTGGCCTTGCTTCAAAGCTCAGAACCTCAACCAATCAACTAACGCTGGTTCATTTGGACAAAGAACGCAAGGTATTCGTAACACCGTTTTTTCCACTTTTTGGTCTATTTGTCAACCAAAATTTTGGGAAATGGAAAAAATTTTGGGCGAATTTTAGAATACATCAATTTTGCAAATTTCAAGAAAATAGCGTTTTTATGCGATTTCAAGCAGATATCTTTAATATAAAAGTTGAAAAAACAGGCGGAAAAAAGAAACAAAAAACAGAACGTAAGCTACTTAATTCTAATAACATCAAGAAATTTTATTCTTTTGTCAATAGCCGCCTTAAAAAGAGAAAGACAGCTATTATTTTAGAACATAACAGAGAAACCGTTGAAAATGACTTTTTTGCTAGCAATTTTGTTGTTGATAATAATATAATTCCTCATTTTGCAAAGATGTCTACTAATGAAATATGCAATATATCCCCTAAATTTGACTTCGTTACGATTTCTGAATCTCTAAGTATGCTAAAACCATCGCATTCACTCGGACCCAATGGATTATGCGCCTACTTTTTGAAGAAACTTAAGATAATTTTGCTAGTACCTTAAGAAACAATTTTCAATGTTTCATGCAGAACAGGACGGATACCTGATTTATGGCGTAAAGCGCTGATTGTTCCAATACATAAAAAAGGGGATATGTCTTCAGTCGAAAGTTATCGTCCTGTCTTTTTCTGTTGCGTCGCCTGCAAACTAATGGAATTTATTGTAAATAAGTCCCTCGTTATCTACTTGGATAAATATGATTTATTAACTGAGTGACAGTTTGGCTTTAGGAAAAATAAATCATGCGCATTACAATTATTAAACTGTAAAAATAAATGGTTGAAATATTTAGATGAAGGTTCTACTATTGATATTGCATATTTTGATTTTTGTAAGGCTTTTGACAGTTTCGCACAGTAAGCTACTTGTCAAGCTTGCTTCCTACGACATTAATAAGCTATGTTATAAATGGATTCATAATTTTCTTCAGGTAGAAATTGGAAATTCTTTCTCTCAATCACTTTCTGTTATTAGCGGGGTTCCACAGGGTAGTATTTTAGGTCCTATCCTCTTTTTAATTTTTGTTAATGATTTGGGTGATATCCAACAACGTAGTAATTTTGATTTTTTTTGCTGATGATGTGAAAGTCTGGAATCATTCCTCAAATTTTTTGACTCTTCAAGCAGACTTAAGTCATATTCAGGAATGGGCCAATACTTGACAACTACAAATTTCAATTAATAAATGTGCAGTCTTATACTTAGATAAATCAAATCCTAAGCATTCTTATTACTTGAGTGATTTAATCTTGCCCCTCAATACGACCTGCGTTAAAGATTTAGGTGTCTTTCTGAACTCTGACCTTACTTCTAGATCACACAGTGAAAATATTATGAAAAAGGACTGCAGTTAGGCCATTTAATCTTACGCAGTTTTGTTTCTAAAGATGAATCTTTACTTCGTAAAACCTTTGTTACTTATGTGAGACCTGTATTTGAATACGGATCGGTTGTCTGGAACCCTTTTCTACATTGCGACATAGATTCCGTTGAGGGTGTCCAATGTAGGTTTACAAAACGACTTTTCAATTATAAAAGTCTTCCATATGATCAGAGATTGGTTTAACTTGGATTAGAAAGACTTAAATTGAGGCGTTTATATAATGACCCCACTTTAGCTTTTTCTATTAATAGATTTAATATTCTGCCTTTTGAGGCTTTCTTTACATTTAATACTAATTCAAATCGAGCAATGAATTCTTGTAAGCTTTTTGTTAATCGGGCAAACAAAAAATGCAGAAAATTTGAATTTTGTAATCGAGTAATCTCGGTTTGGAATTCTCAACATGAGGAAGTTATAAGTGTTCCAAATAGACATGTTTTTCTTAATAGATTGAAAAGGGTTGATCTTAATCATTCAATTCAGGGGCGTAAATAAGCGCAGTTTATGTACTGCCTTTACATTATCCTGCTTTCCTCGACTATTTATGTATTTTATGACTTGTCTTTCTGTGTATGCTTATATTTCATCTTTTTCTCTCTCATTACTTATCAGTGTATTAATGTTACTTGGTTTGTTGTCGGATCAGCGAATAAAATTTGTCTCTAGTCTGATACTTAAATTATTCTTTTCTCGTGATCATGAAATTTTGTCTCGTGCGTTTAAGATCTATGTTCGACCTTTGCTTGAATATTGCTCTACTGTTTGGAGTCCATATCGTATTTGAGATATTGATCATATTGAAAGAGTTCAGCGCAGGTTTATGCGAAATATTTTCGGCTTTAACAGCGGTTTTTCTTATAACGATCGTTTGATTAAACTGTCTTTAGAACGTCTTGAAACAAGCCGTATTCATTTTGCGTTGTGCTTGTATTTTCAAATTATTACTGGACAGTCCCATATTCTTTGTGACGAATTTTTCGCTTTCAACAGCAATTAGAATTACATGAACAAGACATGTTACAACAAATACCAATACAATAATGCAAAGAATTATTAAATGAGCAATTTTAGGAAAGGAATTGTCAATAAATGCAAAAAATAACGCTGAAATAAGTGAGTTGGTATGTAAGTAAAGCCAAGGCGTACAGGCAGTGCACTTACATACGCCCCTTAAGAAATTCTAATAAATTAAGCTTTGAAACAAAAACCCTAAACTGTTTAAAATTTCTGCAGTCAACAATACATTGTGGCAATGTATTCCAAATTACTCGCTCTGTTAATAAATTTAAGCTTGTTGTTCCAGTAGCTCGTTCCGATACTCTCAAGTATGATTTCAGTCATAGATATGTTGAATTTTTAAGCGCATAACTTCGTACTTTCGATTTATCTTTTTTATAAGGAGTACACGTAGGTTGTCACTTTGTGACTGCGTGTCCCAATTGCTGTCATTTCTTATCATATGCTGTTATATTATTTTTTTATCACGTGTTTTCTTGGACCTAGCAATAAATCCTTTGTTGTTGCTGTTGTTGTTAAAAATTTGTAATCTCAGAAAAATTTATTTTCCAAGTTGCTCGTTATGTTTTGCGTTGGTTTACCAGCTGATTAGGCTTAGGCTTAGTATCATGGACTGACCAAAATGTTGGTGCCAGTGTTTAAAATAAGCCTGAGTAATGGGATGCGACACGCGAGTTGCATCCCATTACTTAGGCTTATTTTAAACGCTACCACTGATATTGTGGTCAGTCACATGAATCTACTGAAAAAATCCGAGGAGTGCCTTATTTGTTTTTGACTTGACTTAAATCAAACCAGTTAGGTGGCAGCGGCATTCGTGTAGCTGGTTCACACATGTATTAACATAGTTACATTATAAGGACGTATGTGTGCGGTCGGTAGCATCTGAGATAACGAGAGAAAGTTGCTGACAGTCGGATTTGAAACGTGGACCTCTTGCTCTAAAGTCTAGAATCATAACCAATCGACTAACGCTGGTTAATTTCGATAAAGATTGCAAGGTATTCGTGATGTTTTGCTGGTTTACCAGCTGATTAGGCTTAGGCTTAGTATCATGGACTGACAAAAATGTTGGTGCCAGCGTTTAAAATAAGCCTGAGTAATGGGATGCGGTGACTGAACAAAAGCTGGCACCAACATTTTGGTCAGTCACATGAATCTACTGGAAAAATCCGATGACTGCATTATTTGAATTCGACTTGACTTAAATCAAACCGCTTAGGTGGCAGCTTTCACCGGATACTACTTGCTGTATACATACTTATAACGTGGCTATCTTAATACATATGTGAACCAGCTGCACCATGCCGGTGGCAGCTTTCACAAGATACTACTTGCTGTATACATTACTTATAACGTGACTATCTTAATGCATATGTGAACCAGCTACACCATTGCCGCATTTTTACCTTCTTTTTATGTATTTTTTAATACTTTTACCGAATAAATTTTCTTCTTTCTTCTTCTTCTTCTTCTTCTTCTTCTTCTTCGCCTCAAAAAATTCCCACAAACTACCTAAAAAACCCCCCAGACTGCCACAATTCTTAAGAAAAACTGCCATTCCCTGTACAAAGTATATGAAAGCGGCCCAAAAAAACTGCCACGGGCCCCTCAAAAAAAACTGCCAACCTGTGGTTAAGCATAGGAGTGAAAAACTTCGAAAAAATCAAAACTGCCAACCTGGCAGTGTTGCCAACTCTGAAAAGACCAACCGGACATACCAACATTCAAAACCGGACAAGAGCACAGTTGAATTCCGGACAAACGATGTATACACTTGATAAATAACAAAGCGGCTAAAATTTATTCAAATCAACTATTGCACTTAAATATCTACCACATTGAACGCATTTTGCACATTAAACAAGGCTTCATCAGAAAGTTATAACGATTCATTAAGGCACACGATATCATCCTCAAAAATGCTACGACCATAAATTTTAGTGTTAAACAATTTAAGCATTGGATCAGTAGCAGTGAAGGTGCAACAATTCTCGCCCTTCCAACACAGTAAAAAACGAACACGTAATAAAGCATCAGTAGTTTTGACATCTAAGCGATTTCGTAGTTTGGTCCTCAGCAAACTTAATACAGAAATAGCCCGTTCAACGCTAGCATTAGAAAAGGGAAGACTTAAAGCAGACAATGCAAATGAGGCTTTAAAACTAATGGCTTTAATGTGCTTGGCCGTTTTAACATGATTAAGAAGAGCATCGTGTTTTGGGGGTAGATTAGCAGAACATAATTTACAGTGAGCAGAACCGTTTGAGCCTTCTACTAGGCAAGATTTGAAATTTAATTCCCGAACATCGTTTTTTCCTAGCGATTTGGTTGACATTATAGACCAGGCCCAAAATTTTTTCCCACTTTTTCCAACCCTTTTCCACGTTTTTTAAGAGGTCCAAAAAATGTTTAAAATAGACCCCTGTATTGAAAAATCAGTGTTTTTTAAGTAGAAAATCCTATGTGCTCATATATTAGCGGTGTTTGATGTACTTTTTGTTTAAAAATTTGGCTAAACTGTACTTCATGGTGTGAATGGAAAATTCGCAGATGTATGTATAAAGGAACGATATTGGTTGAAATGAGGAGGACATATAAAAAGAAAGTGCGGAAAAGAAATTTCATGGAAAACGGACCAATATTGTTGAAGATAGAGTTACGGTACTTTACTTTGTCATAAATGCACCCAGATGGCAGGCAATGTAAGCAAGAATATAAATGTGGATCTGGGGTGTTTCAAAAACTAGGGCATCAGGAAAAGTCTGTGGCGATGTGAGCAAAAAGGATTGAACAAGTTACTCCGGATTAGGGATCGGATGAGGGTCTTTTTTTCCCTCGGCCGAGGCCGAGGGACATTTGAAATCCTTGCCTCGGCCGAGGCCGAGGGCCGAGGGCAGTGATCGGACCGAGGGTACTTTTGGACCCTCGGCCTCGGCCTCGGCCGAGGCAACTTAAAATCCTTGCCTCGGCCGAGGCAGAGGCCGAGGCCGAGGGTAATGCCGAGGGTCAAGCATTGTATACCTATACCCATAAATAGTACTCTTAGAATATTTTGTATGCACATGAGCTAGAGAATAATGGTAATATTAAGCACTTTATCGAATGTCAAACAATTCATTCTTATTTTCAATAATAGTAGATTAAATGTGTGAAGGATTTATTGAATAAAGTCAGCAGCATGAAAGCACACTTAATTTGACAAGTTGCCGTTGAAGACTTGGAAAAGTCAATAAAAAATATGGCTGAACAAGCACTTAAAAACTTTTATTACTATAAATAAGAAAACAGTGTCGAAGAAATAAACGAACAAACGAAATAAGCTAAGTAAAGACAGAACTGTAGCCATTGTTGTGCTCGCTTTTGCAGTAATGCATGTTTAAACACGCTTTTTCAGTCATCCAATTCTGGTGTGGTAGGTAATATGACGGAAACTGCACTGTACTTTCCGATCATAGTTTCCTAAGGTCCAGAGTTGAGGGAAGGGTGAAATCCCAACATGGGGGACCAGTAAATTAAGTAATTTCTTTGTATGAGCGAACAAATTTTTGTGGATATTTTATATTAATATATTTTTAAAGATACACATTTTTACATACTGCCAGTGTGTGACCTGCAACCGGCATGCAGTCCTAAACAGTGTTTTTTTTGTGCAAGATACCTTTTTACATGTACAAAGATGGTATCCAAAAGTCTTGGAACATTTTGTACATATGCAAATTTTTGTGTACTATTATAGTATGGTACAGTAGCGATTTAGTGTGGTAAAACAGGGTTTTTCGACCTTTGGTATTGTATCTTAGCTAATTCCTGGGTTTCTGAATATTTGACATGTTTCCTTTCCATTCTAAATGCAAATTCTACTATTTCAAAGATATATAGGACAGACAATTACTGATGCGCCGAAAATTTTCCGGAATTTTACACCTTTTTACAGTTTTTGTCTCTCCAAAAATCTTTGTGCATGTACAAAGACGGTCCTGAAAAGTCTCTATGTACATTAGGAAAAATCTTTGCCGAATGCAAAAAACCGTGGCCCTAAATGTGATAATTCGGCCTGAATTTAGTTGATAATATTAGTTCATGAGCTTTTGATGAAATTTACACATAAAACTCGACTGAGAAAGCTAAAACAACTTGTACTGCAAAATCAGAAATATTACAGATATTGTAATATGCCAATTAGATCTTAAAATAAGCACTACTGTGCTTAGAAATTCAATGCAACATCGGGATAAATTAGTCAATTTTATCTTTGAACGGCAAAAAAGTGCAAAGTTATTAAATAGTACTTATTCTGCATAAAATTTTTAAAAACAGTATGAATAGATACAAAAGGTATTTAAATCTGCATAAGGATGCCTAGATTATACGAAAATTGATTTTTGAGTGTTTAATGCCCCTGCTTCAATCTAAATACATTATATTAGCGATATTTTGCGCGAAGCGCCGAACATTTTTTGAAATTTCCTAAAAAATACTGAAAAACGATATAATTAATATCCACTTTGTCCAAGAAAGTATTTTAACATTGTATAAAAATGGCTTGAAAAAATGCACGAGCCGAAATTGATTTTTGGCAAAACCTGCATTTATTGGCCATTTTTAGGTGCGTTTTTGCGATTTTCGGCCGAAAATTCGTGATCATTTACCCCTTCTCCCATAAAAATGGCCGAAAACCATACGTGTAACAGAGGGGCTTTGGGGAATTCCCCACTCACCCAGGGTTGGACGTCCTCCCAAACACCCTTCCCTCCAACATCAGAAAATTTTGACCCACTCTCCCCATTTTTGGCGAAAATTTGCACTTTGTTGGCTATTTTTAGGTGCTTTTGCCATTTTTGACATAGAATTAGAGTCGCTAATCCCCCTCCTTCTAAAAATGGCCAGGGACCCCTACCCGAAATTTCTAGCCGTTACATGTATGCCGAGGAGCCCCTCCCAAAAATTTTGAGCTGTTACATGCATGTTTCATAGCGATAGTTTGTCGATTTACTCTTGCTTACATTCAAAAATACTGTATCACTACGTGAAATTCTAATAGTTAGCTGCACTTTTGCCATAGTAAAAATTAAGTTCAAAAATATTCAAAAGGTTTTCATCAAGAATCGTCTGACAGTGACATGAGTCATGTACCTTGAGAGGGGGTAATACCCTAGCGAGCATGAGAATTAAAACTTAGTCATCACATGAATAATACATTGGCACTTTGCTGTAAGTAACTTGGTGTAACTGGGTACGCGACTAAAACCATAAGAAAAGTCTATAGGAAAAAATAGCCTGAGTACTGCAGATACATTCTAAATAGTTAATATTCAACGGATATATTAAACTTATTCAATTTGATTTTAACCCTCGGCGCCTCGGCACTTTTCAGCTTCGCCCTCGGCGCCGAGGCCGAGGCTCCAAAAACGCCGAGGCTTGCCGAGGCCGAGGCCGAGGCCTCGGTCCGATCACTGGCCGAGGGACCGAGGGACCGAGGATTTGTAATAGATATAATATGAGTATATGAGTACAAACAATATAGGACACATATGCTCCCATGTGATGTGGGTATAGTAGCAATAGGATTGATTAGTGTAATATAGTTCAAAGCTAACAAGCTATTATTTAAATTTTATTCAAAGGTAGGTATCACACATTCCCATAGGGGATGTGAGGCCCCCACCTCAGGGTACGAGACTTGAATCACTGTCAGACGATTTTGAGCTATCAACCATTTTCTGCAATTATTTGAATACTAAAGCAGCGAAGACATTAAAATTTTTTTGGCGCTTCGCGCCGATTAATACACTTCTGTTTTGTTTACCCATAAAATACCTAGAATGAACTTAAAATGATCTGAAAGTCAAAATTTTCGATGGATTCTTATATTTTTTACTCTCAAGAGTGACGAAATTAGTCAGAATGGGATAAAATGTAGTTAAAAATGCAGTTTTTCACATTAAAACATGTTATACAGGATGTTTTAGCCATTTTTCATATTAGACCTGCAAAAAAGGCTAGACTCTAAATTTAGTGGTCCTAAATTTTGGGATTTAACCCCAGAACTTTCGACCTTGGGAAACTATGGTACGTATGCAAATGACAAGCACAGAAGTGACAAATCGCTAATCGTCTTGATCATTCAGCTCAATTATGCTATCACTATTTTGTGTGTTCTACATATCTTTATTATGGCAGAAATTGTATTTCAAGAGGAAAAATGTCAATTTTTTGGCACTTTGCGCCGTTTTAAGATGATTCTTAGTAGAGGTGCACGCGGGTACCCGAACGGGTACCCGAGTACTCGGGTATATCCGGGTACCTGGGTAGAAAATAATTTTACTACCCGGTACCCGAATCCCCTAATATAAAATAAAAGTTAGCACTGCAGTTATGCAATATGTGCTAAGAATTGAATTAGAAACCTAGAAACATATTGCTTCTAAAGTGACTGAATCACAATGTAAATGTGGTTTGATATAATCAACCGTAAAATGTTAAATAAGCGAGTCTGTTAATATTTCCTATTGTCACAATATATCGCGCATACGGTCTAGGCATATTCCATTATTCAGCTCTTTAGTTACATTATGTTATTTGTGCCGAATTCTTCTTATTCTTGATTGTAAACAAATTAAAACATGAAAATATCTGTTAGCGACGCTTTTTTATAATACATTCACTTCTGTGACCATTGTATAAATTTAAAATGCAACTTTTATTCACATCGTGCGCATTTGAATTTTCTACCCATGCCCAACTTGGGCTTATGCATTAAGTAGGTTTTGCATGCATGGACACGGAAAACGCCCATATAATGTACCTACTTTAATCGGTGATGTCTCAACAGCCCCACCAGTCCCAACAGCCCCACCATTAATCCCAACAGCCCCACCAATCTCAACAGCCCCACCAATTCCAACAGCCCCACCAATCCCAACAGCTCCACCGTTCCAACAGCCCCATCGTCCCAACAGCCCCACCAGTACTCCCAGCAGCTCCATCATGACTGCAATCGCTATTATACGAGAAATGCGTTTGACGAATGTACTTTTGAAACATAGAACTTATACGGGCTCCGTTTGATCAAGATATTTTTTTGACTATTTTTCGACTTCGTATATTTTATCAAGACTATGCAAGAGCGTGCAGGTTTACATTTTCAGAATAACTACCTGAGAAACTGGTAGACCCGCCAGAATTGAAGCTTCAGCATTTTTGCGCAATCCGTGATTTTGCCTCATTCGAGTCATCTTGCAAGATTAGATTCCTGCTCATTATTGCCTAGTCTAGACTGCCAGAAAAAAATGAAAAATGTTCTAGTGAAAAAAGGAAAGATAAGCGTTAAAATTAAATGAAAATCAAAACTTTCTTGCTAATCTGCTTTAAAATAGCCAGAAAATGTGGATTAGCGTAGTTTTTACGCTATTTTAACATTCATACTAGTTTTGAGGTCATTTTTGGCTCAAAACTCCTTCTCCAGACCGGTCGTGCTGTGCATCTATGATTATAACAGTGGGGCAGTTGGAACCAACATTGGCAGCGGACAAATTCTGTGGGTCTGGTGGGGTAAAGTGACCGAGAAATGTGCTTAAAATAGAATTCTGGGGGTCTACCATAATTTGGGGGGATTTCCAGAATTTCGGGTTTGGAGGGGGCTAAACTCTAAACATCCCTCCCCCACGCTTATGTGTGGTTGGGACAGTGCGACTGTTTGAACGGTTGGACTGCTGGAACAGTGGATTTGCTGGGATTGGTGGGGCTCTTGGGACTGGTGGGGCTGTTGGGATTATTGGTGGGGCTGTTGAGATTATTGGTGGGGCTGTTGGGATTATTGGTGGGGCTGTTGGGATTATTGGTGGGGCTGTTGGGATTATTGGTGGGGCTGTTAGGATTATTGGTGGGGCTGTTGGGATGGTGGGGCTGTTGGGGTGCGAGGGGCTGTTGGGACTCGTGGGGCTGTTGGGACGGGTGGGGCTGTTGGGACTGGTGAGGCTGTTGAGACACAATCCTTCAATCAGCATATGCGTCTTGTCTCTGCTGTCTATAGGCTGGCATATTACAGCATTGACTTGGCATAACATTTGAGGCAATGGGTCTTTTGTAGCACATGCGTTTTTTTGCTATATTTGTGCTATTTCGGCATCACTCAAAAAATGCAAAATTAAAAAACCCTCGGTCCTCGGTCATTTTTCACCTGACCCTCGGCCGAGGCCGAGGGATCTCAAAAAGACCGAGGATTACCGAGGCCGAGGCCTCGTCCGATCCCTACTCCGGATATAGCTACATTAAAGTGGGTATTTTACTGTTTACCAAAATGTTCAGAATTTGGGCTAAAAACATATTTATCTGACATTTTCAAGGTCGCTGATCACGAAGAAATAACCTTTATTGCGCAAAAAAATTTTTTGTTTGAAAATTTTTAAATTTGAAAAAAACAATTTTTTGCATATGTTTTCTGTCATTTTACTTGATAAGATATGTGAAAATTCAAGTTTCTGCTTAAATGACGGTTAGGCTTAGGCTTTGGGCTGCTTAGGTCGAGGTCACTCCCGCTTAGATCGAGGTGTAGATGCTTAGGTCAATGTATAGATGCTCAGGTTGATATATAGATGCTTAGGTCGACCTAAATTGGGTACGTTATTCTGCATTCCACTGTTTGAATCTTCAAATGGTTGGAACTTTGAGATAATCCAAAAATGCTGTTTACATCGTATTTGAGTAGAACTCTTTGGCTAAAGTTAAGAATATAGTACTTTTAGAAAAGGAGCAGAACAAATACGAAATGCCAAAATTTTTGTGCCAAACTGGTAGAACATGATAAATTGAAGCGCGGAAAAAAATTTGGTGAAAATCTGAGCCATACTTGCAAAGTTGCAGGCAACTGTCGATTTGAGTGTTGGGTGGGACGATTAAACGACTCGATCCAAGGACTAACACATCTGTCAGAAATGAATAATATGGGCTGAAATTATGGAAGGAAGCATAGCAATGAAAGAGAAAAAAGAAAAAAAGGCGCGGAAAGCTGTTTGAAATTTCAAAATAACTTTAAAAAAAATTTCATTTTTTTGCATGTTTTTTCAGTTTTACTTGATACGATATAGGAAAATCTAAGTTTTTGCTTCTAATGTGCTTAGGCTTAGGCTTAGTATATCCGAAAAGGTGTTTTAAGCTGCTTAGGTCGAGGTCGCTCCCGCTCAGGTCAATGTATAGATGCTTAGGTCGATGTATAGATGCTTAGGTCGATGTATAGATGCTTAGGTCGATGTATAGATGCTTAGGTAGATGTATAAATGCTTAGGTCGATGTATAGATGCTTATATCGACGTAAATTGGGTATCTACATGTGATTCTGCATTCAGCTGTTTGAATCTTCAAATACTTAGGTCGAGTAGATGCTTGCGTAGGTCGAGAAGAGGCTAATTAAGGAAACCCATAGCTTTTGTAATATTGATTATAGACGGGTGAATATTTTTCTCCGCGCTTTCTTTCAATGTGTTCTAAGTACTGAGCGAAAAAATCAGCTCTTCTGAAGCTTATTTCATAGTATCCTGAAAGTACCATATTCTTAACTTACTCCGAAATCTTTAACTGGAAAAACTTTGTGCGAAACATTACAAAAAAATTTTCTTTAATCTTGGTTTACGCGCAGTATAACTTAATTTTTGTAATCTGCGACCGTTAAAATAGCAGAAAAATATGTTTTTAGCAAAAATTGGAAACTTCTGAAAAACTGCAAAAATTCCTTAAAGTGGCTCAAAATGGTGAATGTCCAAGGATGGTGTTTGAAGTACCGTAACTGTGAATTTTGTATGGATTTGGTTTATTTCTTTTTTTCCGCGTCTTTCAGTGACATAAAGTATCGCTTTTGCGCAATTGTATGGCAGTTCTAACGAAATGGCGCAAAATCGGTTCACACCATATTCTTCAAAAACTCTTCGCGCTCTACTAAACAACAACTTTATTCAGCTAATACACAAAATTCAACAACAAAATTGGTCATTCACAACAACAACAACAACAAAGATTTATTGCAAAACGTACAAGACATGGTAAAAATAAAGACACAGCGTACGATACAAAGATATGATAAAACGATATATGACTAAAACGTCAGCAACGGGACACGCAGTCACGAATGTGAAAACTTTACACGTGCCCCTTCAGATGAACAGAAAAATCAAAAGCATTTAGTTTGCGTTTAAAAATTTCTAAACTAGGTGAATTTACAACATCAACTGGAAGTGAATTCCACAGATTCACATATCTATGACTGAAATCATACTTGAGAATATCTGAACGAGCTACTGGAACAGTCAGTTTAAGGTTATTGACAGAGCGAGTATAGTTGCGATTAAATGCGAAAAACTCGTCACAGAGAATGTGTGATTTTCCATTAATAATCTGATAGTAAAAGGATAAAGCAAAACGAATACGGCGTATTTCGAGACGTTCTAACGACAGACTTTTTAAACGATCATTATATGACAAACCACTGTTAAAACCAAAAATACAACGGGTAAACTTGCGCTGAACTCGCTCGATACGATCAATAAAAATATCACGATCAGTATACGTTATTTCTGTTGAAATTTGAATTTCCTTCCTTCAGTAAAGCATTTTAGCCAATTCTGAAGTCGCGTTTGACAATAAAAACTATAATCTATCAAATGGCGCGAAGCGCCAGAAAATTCTGAAATTTTAGCTCTCTAAAACGCATTTTTGCATTACAAAAACTATCCAAATCCGTACAGAAGATAAGGATTTTCAATCATAGCGTAGTTCTAGACCAGATTGTCGATAAAAATGCTGTAATTGGCGCGGCGCGGCGCGGCTTAAAGATTAATAACAAGTAAGATTTAAATCAATTCGGCGCGAAGCGCCGAAATTTTTCAACTTTTACCTCTCTTAGACGCATTTTTGCATTTTGAAACCGGACAAAAGCGGACCAACAGCTTAAAAAACCGGACATGACTGTCGACCGGACAAAACCGGACATCAAACCTGAAAAGCGGACATAAATGTCCGGTTTCCGGCGAAGTTAGCAACCCTGACAACCTGGCAACACTGATTACTTCAATCAACAGTAAAAGATAAAACTATTTGAAACTCTTTTAGTTGAAGCTCTGCAAAACTCTTGCAAACATATTTCTTCAACAATCTTCAACTAAGATGCATTCAGTTAATTTACAAAATTCCATTCCATTTGCTAAGCATGCATTAACTTCATTGAAATGTCAAAACCAAAAGACTAGATCTTTATATATAGAAGTTTTGACGGCAGAAGTATTCTAGTAAGAAGTATGCTGAGTAGACGTTAATGAATTATTCCAATCCTTACATTTTCTTTCGAGCAAATTTGCGCTCAAATCTGAAATTTTAAGCTTGAATTGCTTACTATTCATGATCTTCTTTAAACTTATTCATGCTTTTCATAAACTCTCGGCTTAGTCGCACAAAACATTAGAGGGAAAAGGTCACAAGATTTTATGTTAATTAGGTTACCAACATGATAGGGTTTCTTACATTCTTTGATAGGTGTATTCTTTACTTAAATTAAATTTTATTATTGTTTTACTGTAATACGGTGGTAAATCCAGTGTTGCCGGGTTGGTTGGTGGTTGGTCGTTTTACTACCATTTTGGGAGTTTTTGAGGGCATGTGGTAGTTTGGGTCCCTATGCTTAACCACAGGGTGCTAGTGTTTTTTAATAGTGTTGGTAGTTTTTGAAATTTCGACCTGGCATGGCTATCACACCTGGGCGTGGGGCAACCCCCCCCCCCCCCGAGAAACCAAAATACCCCCCCCCCCGAAATCGAAATACCTCCAGAATTCGATTTTTGAAATTTTTTTCGCAATTTTTCGATGCCAATGGATAGTGCTTGATGAGAAACGTCGAAAAATGGTGTTTTTTACGCCATACCACCATTTTTAAGGCCATTTTTTGACCTTTGAAAAATCTTGCACCCCCCCCCAGAATTTTCTTGCTGCCCACGTATGAATGGCAACCCTGGGTAAATCTGCTTCAGCGAATAGACACAAACAGTGTTGCCAGGTTGTTAGTTTTACTACCATTTTGGCAGTTTTTGAAAGCATTTGGTAGTTCGGGTCCCTATGCTTAACCACAGGGTGGTAGTTTTTCTGAACACTGGTAGTTTTTGAAATTTTGACTTGGCAACCCTGGACACAATGCACTATTTTTTCTGCCCTGGCTATTTAGTTCCACTCGCGTAACCAGTGGGGTTAGGGAGAAAAGGGAATTTCACATGAGGAAAATTTTGAATTTTCTAAAACAGAGCTCTGCGGTTGCGTAACGCTGTTCTGCGGAGGATAAACCCAAAAATCAGGCGCTTGCGCCGATTTACTCTGGTTTTGGTTTTTATTTTAACTTATTGACAACAAAAAGCTACATAGGGTTTGTCGCCATGAGAATATTACCTATTTTTAAACATTTCTAGTCAATACAAATTCAAAAGTCTACAAAATATTCGCATCTCATGCGTTTGAAGATTTTTAGTCATTTTGGCATAGAAATATCAAAAAATTTCCGCGCTTCGCATAGGCATAGCCAGGATTTTCGCCAGGAAGGGATCCCAAAAAATTTTTTTTCTGAAAACCCCATAAAAACGGGTGGGGGTCCTTATATAATCTGTTTTTGGCTTTTCACATCATCCTGCACTATTTAAGGAATGAACAAATTCTGAAAAATTCATTTTTAAAAATTTTTCACGTTTTGACAGAAAAAATGCTTATTATGCGCGCGAAGCGCTAATTTTTCTGACTTTTCCTGCAATAAAACCATAGAAACTGCCAAAAGATAGAAGAAATCGGCGCCAAGCGCCGATTTTTCGATTTACGTTGCAGAACAGCATCATGCAGCCATATTGCTCAGTTCTTGAACATGTGAAAATTTTCCCAAGGGAGAGGGGCCATAGGAGAGCGGCACGAAAATTCTGGGGTTTCAAGATTTTTCAAAGGTCAAAAAATGGTAGTATGGCGAAAAACACTATTTTTCAACGTTTCTCATCTAGCACTATCCATTGGCATCAAAAAAATTGCGGAAAAAAATCAAAAAATTGAATTCTGAGGGGGTATTTTGGTTTCTGCGGGGTATTTTAGTTTCTGCGGGGTATTTTGGTTTCTAGGGGTACCCCAAACCCCCCACGCCCAGGTATGGGGGGACCCCCTTTCCCTGGCTACGTCAGTGGCGCTTTGCGCCAGTCTATTTTATATCGGCATTGACCAACTGAATTTACGACTAAGATTCGGACGATTTTATGAAAATTTGAACACTAAAATTCAAGATTTCAATGGTCAATTTTGCAAATTTTCCCGGCTCTGTTTCGGTCCCCATTGGGGGGGGCGTTTGAGCGCGCCACCCAGACCCTTACAGCCTCAAAAGAGGGGTTTTCCATTGCATTCTCTCTAATATAAGGCCCTATGTGAGCATTAAAACTTGCAAAGTGGGCAGCTAGGCCCGTGTCCAAGATTTTGTTTGGGGGAACACTACCAAAATTTTTTAAAAACACAAGGGTGGACCAAAGGAAAATTTAAAAAGACGTTTTACGACCACTAGAGCTGTACACTTTTTAAATTTTGCTATCCAGGTGCCTTAAATGGGGTGAAAATCCAATGGACACCTTCTTAAACAAATCTCATTCTATGCATAAAACCTGTACAAAACAGAAGACGCTTTAATTTGTATAAAGATTAAAAATGGAGTGTTTGAACCGCCTTTTGTTTGGGACCAGTAAATAGACTCTAATTGTAATTGAGAAATTTGACGCGGCGCCCAAAATTGTTGGCGATTTTTGGCTAAAAAAAGCAAAGGATGAGTAGAGGAAAAATCATTCTCATATTCCATTTCGGGGAGAGTGGCACGTGCCCCCTCCTATCCTCCTGGATACGGGCCTGTGTGCAGGAATAATTATGAAAAACTTTAGAAAATTTTTTCTTCTTTGCATTTTAATTGTTGTAGGACGATGTGAAAAGTCCAAAAAGGGCATTATTTTACGCCTAGTACGCATTTTTATATTTTTTATCTACTTTTATTATTAAAAAATTTTTGGACTCCCCCTGGGAAAAATCCTGGCTATGCCTAAGTTCAGCTCACATTCACACAGTGTACTATGCCCGAATAAGTTTCCGAATTTGGTTTTTAGCCATTTTCCTACGCCTACCTATCTATATTTCAATCAATAGCCCCTAAAAACTGCGTTATTATTCAGCCGAAATACCTTTAAAATGATAATTTTCCAGCTAGAAGAACCTATTATTTCCCGGGACCGAAATCTAAATCACATTATGGAAAAGTTGACAATCATAATTCATATTTCAAATTAAAAATTCATTACTTAAATTTTCCCCCACTATTTTGCAAATAACACGAAGCCAACGAGATTGTGCAAATTAAGGTTTCTGTAGTAAACGGAAAATTCACTTTAATAGCATTGCAAGAGAACAGCCCTCCGTGAATGTTGACGCTCTAATATGCTTCACAGTATGTTAGAGCTTGTTGAAGGATATATGTTTAGCACGTCGGTCATACCTGGGTGGAAATTGGATCGACGTGTTAAAGATATATCCTTTAACAAGCTCTATTTTCCTCTAAAGCATATTAGAGCGTCAACATTCGATGGCAAGTAATAATTTCTGCTGGTTAAAGTTCCGTTCGCGCAAAAGTGATCAAAGTGGCCACGTGATCAGAGTATTCCCACGTCACCGTATTTTTCTTAGGCATAGTTTTCGGTAAAATAAAATTTTAGGCTGCTTAAGTCCTTATTACTCCCTCCCGGACTAAGAATAGAAATTGGGTGGAAACAAAGGCGGGGGCGGCCGCCCCCTCCCCCATTGGCCCAAAATAGTGCGCAAAATTAAGCATTTTTGGACGATTTTTAGCGATTTTCGGGTTAAAACGGCTAATTTCTCCGCCCAAGTCAGGGTTCCGCCCACACCTGGGCGTGGGGGGGCTTTGGGGGGTATGCACCCCCGAAACCAAAATATCCCCAGAAATCAAAATACCCCCCAGAAATCAAAATACCCCCCACCAGAATTCAATTTTTGAAATTTTTTCGTTTTTTTCGCAATTTTTTGATGCCAATGGGTAGTGCTTGATGAGAAACGTCGAAAAATGGTGTTTTTATCGCCATACCACCATTTTTAAAGCCATTTTTTTACCTTCAAAAAATCTTGCACCCCCCCCAGAATTTTCTTGCTGCCCACGTATGGTTCCGCCCCCTTAGGGGTACCGCCCCCCTTAGAAAAATCCTAGATCCGCCACTGGGTGGAAATGAGTGAAAATCAGCTTAAAAAGTTCATAATTCGAATTTTTACAAAACTTGCAAAAAAGGTGAAAAAGCTAGAGAAACCTTTCATGAAAATCCGTCCAATCTTGAGGAAGCTGTAGGAGGGCCTTTAAAGTTCACAATTCAGCTATGGTTGTGAATTTGTATTTTGACATTCATCCTGTGAGTTGATTTTCTCTTTATTTTTCTCAGCCAGCACGTTTTGTAATAAATCCTAACTTTCTAAACCCTATTTATGGATTTCTGGCGTAATCCATATTCTGCATTTACTCCTTATTCCCGCTAAGGTCGATCTATATCTGCCTACGTCGAGTTAATGCATTTTGACGGAAATTTGCATAAATTTGCATAGGTAGGTATCAAGGTCATAAAAAGGAATTTTAAAAAAAAAAGAAAAAATATTCGTCACCAGATCATCTAAAATTAAACAAAGGGTTATTTTTGTCGAAAGAATTTCAGAGACCTAACCTGCATTAGGTTGGTGCATTTTATGTATTCTAGCTCCAAATCACGGAAAGGCTAATTTAGTAGTTAAAATTTGAATTCTTAGAAATAATCGGCGATTTTCGATCAATTTTTTCATTGTTTTCTTCTTGAATTTTCGACGTGTTGAACAAAAAAATTAGAACATATGAAGCCTTTTGTACAATAGTCTAAAAGTACCCATGTGCGCTAAATTTTTTTGTATTTTTCAGAGTTGAAGTGTCTCATTTCTGTTTCAAAACTATCATACCTATACTAAGAAACCATCAGTACGAAAAACAAGGAAGAAGAAAAACCTAAAAAATTCTATTACCTTCAATAATAATGATAAGTAATGAAATAATCATTAACAAGAAAAGAGTACAATATGTGAATTTACATCAATTTTAGCGAAATTGGAGACGGTCGAGTGAGGATGATTTTCAAAACTGGTCCACTTGACATGGAATGACCCTTTTGCCATAGTTTGAAGAATCGTATGAAATCTTCAAACGATTTAATAACGTGGGCTGGACTGATTGGTCACTGTTTACATCAATTAAATGCTTGCAGGGGCATGCTTAAGTGGAGCGCCCCTC
The DNA here is from genome assembly GCA_036768485.1 of Mermis nigrescens. Lineage (NCBI taxonomy): Eukaryota > Metazoa > Nematoda > Enoplea > Mermithida > Mermithidae > Mermis > Mermis nigrescens. The sequence continues at coordinate 142,127 of JAVLUZ010000081.1, read as the reverse complement.
TCGTTCATCCTTGGCCGATAAAAAATCTTGAAAGGTAAGATAATGCACGGAAAGATGACAAAATTGTCATAAAATCTTCAAATTTCTATTTGAAGTATTTTCCATAATTTTTTCAAGCGCGAGTCGCGACGCGACTCAAAAATGACTTCCTATAGCCTATTGAGAGATTCACTTTTTATTATCCTAATGGATAGAATATTTGAGAAACGTCAAAAAATATAGTTTTTGCATGCTATGCCAACGATAATTTCCAGATATAAACCTAATTATATTGGGTCCGCCTCCTCCTTTGCACCATACATGATCTCTTTGAGGGGGTTCTTCCCCCACTCGGTTTTTAGCACCACGCTAATGGAAGCTGCCCCGTGCGAATGAAAATTTTGGCCGTCAGCACGACGTGCTAACGGATTCGAAGACTTTTTAATAAAAGTGAAGTAATTTTAACGCTTTTTATCATATTTTTTAGCGAAAATTTCAAAAAGTTTTTGTCGCACTCACTGTTTATTTTATCTCAAGCGCGCGATTTAAACACTGTTCAATCTGCATACAATCTAAAAGAATTAGCAATCATCTCGCCTGCTTGCTTACCGATTTCTAGCATGTAATAATTACTTTTTGACAACTTTGCACTGTTTTATGTTGTTTGAAGACAAAATTAGCTTCGTTGTGTTCATTTACCATTCAATTCATAAGCGCAGTGACGTCTGTTCAAATATCAAATCATTACATATATGTTAACCGCATTATCATTTCTGATGTTGTAGTGGATATAAAGGTTTTATTTTCTGAGCCTATTGAGCACTACAAGAAGCCAATAATTGTGATTTAGCAAGAAATTAATTTGGTATTCTTAAACAGCTAAATTAAAAAACAAAAGGACAAGCATTACTGCTACTACATGTAGGTATTTTACAGGTAAAAAAACTGGCGTGTCAATGTAACCTATCCCGTGCTAATGGAGAAAATGTTCATTAGCACTGGTGCTAATGGTGGTCGTGCTCAAAAAAGCTGTCCTCCCGCCAGAAAAATTTTAAGCCCTCCCTCAGAAATTTTTCTATTCCTCCCCAGAAATCGCGATTTTTCGAATGCTCCCAGAAATTTTCTAAACATTCGTAGAAAAGGTGCTTTTTTAAGCATTTTCAGCCTTCTAGTGTCAATTGTTCGGCGGTTTTCGCCATAAATTTCATTCAATTTGTTCGACTATTTTAATTTTTTTTAAATTTTTTATGTTTTTGTGCTCTAGAAAGATAGAGCACCGTCAGAAACGCCAAAAGCGATGTCTTTGACACGTACCTATCATCTTTGGACCCTAAAAAGCACTTTAAAATTTTAACCCCCCCCCCCTGAAATTTCCACGTTGTGCATGTATGCTTTGGACGAATTCTGAATAAGGGCTTGAATCATTTCATTTGTGCCTATATCGGCCATGCATGCGCGCGGTCAAATGAAGAATCAAGAGCTTAGGTGGGCATGGCTTTCAGATAAGATAAGACTATACGTGCGCAGCATTTTAATTCCGGGGTGAAACCGAAATTTTTTCTAAAGTTTGTTTTTGTGCTCAAAATAGAAAAAATAATACCATTTTTCGGCGTTTCTTGGGATTCTCTTTTTTTCAGAACATCAAAACATCGAAATATTTGAAAAGTCTTTTAAAAAATGAGTGAATTGAACAACATACAGTCAAAAATGAGTAAATTTCGACATTTTTGAGAAGAAAAATCGATGACTAACAGAGGTTCGGAGACAAATATATGTTGCGTGGAAATCTTTAAGTTCAGTATAGAATATCCTGCTCCTTTATTCAGTTTCTCGATAAGCGTAGCTGTATTTCTCTACAAGTAGAAAGATTTCTCTACAAGTAGGAAGAAACATTTCTGTAACATTGTGCGTCATGTAAATATCGTAAAAATTTAATTATCCGCATTAGAAATGGATTAAAACAAGCATTTTATCCGATAAAATGCTTATTTAAAGTGAATTTCTTTTCTAGCGTAAAACAACATTGAATTTTTGACGAAGAAAAAAGGCAAGAGCTCTAGTAAGCAGGCACGTAGCTGGCCCTTCTATTTTGGGGGGACCAACACCAATTTTGGGGGGTCTAAGCCAAAAATAGCACAAAATAACGTGTAAAAAATCCTATTTTTCCGGTTTTTTCTGAATTTGGGGGGGGTCCGGACCACACCTGGGCGTGGGGGTTTGGGGGTATGCACCCCCCCCAGAAACCAAAATACCCCCCCCCCAGAAATCAAAATACCCCCCCCCAGAATTCAATTTTTGAAAATTTTTTTCGTTTTTTTCGCAATTTTTTGATGCCAATGGATAGTGCTTGATGAGAAACGTCGAAAAATGGTGTTTTTATCGCCATACCACCATTTTTAAGGCCATTTTTCGACCTTCAAAAAATCTTGCACCCCCCCCCAGAATTTTCTTGCTGCCCACGTATGGTCCGGACCCCCCAGTCCCCCCACAGCTACGTGCCTGCTAGTAAGCACAAGCCAAGCTGTGAATTATGCCTATTTAGCTGCCGTTTTTCGATTCTGCGTCTCTGGACCACTGCATTACTAACCTTTAAAAGATAATTAAACGACGGATGGCCTGGCCACACAGGCACAATTACCTTTTATTTGGTTCTGACCTAGCTCAGGAAAAGAAAAAAGTCGAAACTTTTTATTTCAAATATCGGACATTAAAGCGGAAACGAGATAAATTGAAGTAAAAAAAGGCTAGCAACTTTTTGTTGCTGATCTTAGGTCTGGCACGACACTCTTTTTGCACTGCATCATCGTTTTCTTATGTAATTGCATCACAAGGAAGGATAATAGGTTTGAGTTTCGCTGACAACGTCCTTTTAGTTCGTATTATTTGAACTCTAATCTTACGAGTATTCATAAGATTCGAGAAAAATTAATATTTTCTTTTACCATTAAAGCCTAATCAAAAAATGTTTAATACGAGCCTTGCATAGAACGCATTGTGTGGGAATTGATGCATTACTTTACTTTTGATATTAACGCATTTTCGTGCCTGGCCATTCTATTTATAAGTAAAAGGGCCATTTTTTAAGACAATTTTCTTTAACACTCTTAGCGTCGTTTTGCTTGTCTATTTACACTAAAGGCGGCTCCTTGTTTATTATTGTTTGGTTGCCGAATTTCGAGAAAATTCGATTCTTGCGTCATGTGTCCTTTCTTCTCTTTTCGTGCCGTATTATACTTGGCTAAAAACAATTCTTTATCCCCATTCTAACTCGCATTTTGTTGTCTTCGCCGCTCTTCTAGCGCTAAATAGTATCAGCTCGAATCTTTGCTCGAGTAAGTCTATATTTTTGTTTATTAGAAAAAATTGGCCATTGTTCTGTCTTCAAAATTTAGTTTAGCCAGCTTTCTCCAGCCGGTGATGCAAATTGAAAATAAGCGAATAGACATTTTAGTAGCGGTTTTTTGACTGCTTCCATTTCCATGTTCAAATATCTCAAAAATACTTAACTAACAAAGGCATATGTGGATCCGTATCAAATTTAGACCCAACCCGTCATTTGTTAATTTTTCGCAACATTTGGTAATATATGAAATGTTTGGCGAGGTAACGGCACCACGAGGTTGTATCTGGCAGTTGCCCAAATGTCACGAGGCATTAGTCACATTTTTCTGTTCGCTGAAGCGGACGCATATATAATAAGCCAGAATAAGTCAGTTAGATGGATTTGGCTTGTGCGGTCTGATTCATGCTTGAATATTTTTCGAGCTTTTCGTTACCTCAAATATTTATTTGGAGGATGGGCGTTTTCACCATTTACGATTATATGCTTATGTACGATGATAATTTGACAAAAGAAAAGAATATGATTCAAGTAAGTCTGGCAGGATGCAAATATGTGTAGCTTGTATGAGATTTTGCAGTGCTTTAAATAAACATTCTATTTTCAAAAAATTCGATGATACCATCTCCTTTTCTGCTAATAAGAAGCATTCACTTTTTGCTGAAAAATTCTGTGAAAATCAGATTAATTTTTCGGTCTAATTTGTGAGTATTCTATAACAAATTGCCTTGATCGAATTGGTGAGGTTTTTTGCTATCGTATTCAAACCGCAATATTCAACATCGTATCGTAGTCGTTCAACGATTGATTTTCAAACACTTGCTCATTCGTTCTATGAGCTCAAGTTATAATTTTTCTGTTTATTTAATTATCTTGCACGAAATTTTTCAAAAATGAGTTAATAATATTATAACTGAGTTTGTGAAAAATTAGGTGGCTGTAAAGAATCACAAAAAATCTACGGACACTGATTTTCTTAATCAATCATACGTGCCTGCATGTATGAAAGATAATTTATTCAGCAGCAGGTTCAAACTAAACTTACTGCAATTGATAGTGTTCTGCTCTTGTGAAACGTTGTCATATTCACTTCCTGGCTATCAATGTTGGAAATTGACTATTGTACATTTAAATGTAGGTACGTGTGAACGGTTTTTTCGACTGAACTGGGGATTGTCTATTGTTAAATTTGTAATTGAATTCATAATTATGCTCACATTATGTATTTTTGCAGGATTCGCTGTGCGATTGCCATTTAAAATTTTTCGACGATCTATCTAGCACATTGCTAGAAGTCATTCAATGCATTGAGTCGACCGTCGTTCTCATATGTTTATTTTTATTTGCTAAATTTATGCAGGTACAATGCTTCCTTGTGATTTTTACGCTGTTTTATTGATTAATATTCAAACAAAATTACCTCACAATATTATCGTGATCGATTATTCAGGATCATCAGCGGAAACAATTGTCAACCTAACATGTTAATGTAACAGCTAGGAATATTCTGCATCAGAATTTTTTGGTTTTTTTTAAATTTTCTGTATCAAAATTTTTCGGTGAAATTTGCGTATCTTTAAGGCCCAGAACTTTTTAGTTAAAGTGTTTGCACAAGAGCAAACGTCGTAGACTGCAGTTTTAGGAGACAGAGTGCGTCACGTACTGAATTGTAATATATCAAAATGTATATTCTATAAAAAATGTACGATGCGTTTAATCCCTCCCTGAAATTTTTAAGAACCAGTTACTATCGATCGATTTTGGGCATGGTCTTACGGGGGATTTTTCGAAATTAATTTAAAAAATCTGACCCATCCTTGAATTTTCAATCAACATCAATGCAATGCAAGAATATTAATTTTTCTACTATTTTGTATGTTTATTTAGAATCATCGATCAAACACCTTTAGTTATTTTTTGTTAACCTTGTTAAAAAATGACATTTTTTTAGATAAATTGAAGTTGAAAATTCTCCGCCTTATTAGCGTCAGAAGCATACATGATCTTGGGGGGTTGGGGGGGGTTTCACCACACCTGGGCGTGGGGTTTGGGGGGGTGGTATGCACCCCCAGAAACCAAAATACCCCCAGAAATCAGAATACCCCCCAGAATTCAATTTTTGAAAAATTTTTCTCGTTTTTTCGCAATTTTTTGATGCCAATGGATAGTGCTTGATGAGAAACGTCGAAAAATGGTGTTTTTATCGCCATACCAATACCACCATTTTTAAGACCATTTGTTGATGTTTGAAAAATCTCGCACCCCCCAGAATTTTCTTGCTGCCCACGTATGATTTTCACCCCCCCCCCCCCCCCCCGCAGAATCATTTTTCATCTCCCGCAAAAAATTTTTCACCCCCCCCAGAATTGGCGATTTTTCAAAAGTTTCCTAAACTTACCTGAAAATTGGTAGAAAAAGTGTCTTTTTAAGGGTTTTTGGCTATCTATTTGCTCAAAATCGCCAAATTTTCGGCGCTTCGCGCCATATATTCATGTTTTAAGCGATATATTGGTCAATTTATTCGACTTTTTTCGAAATTTTTTTCATGATTTCATGCTCTAGAAGGATAGAGTATCGTCAAAAACGCCAAAAAACGATGTTTTTTAACGCGTACCGGCCATTTTTGGGCCCAAAAAGGCACTTTAGGTTTTCAACCCCCAGAATTCCCATACTGTGCATGTATGGTCAGAAGTGATATTTTTAAGGCTGAAGAAAAAATCGAAATTACATTTTATGCCTTAAAAATGCATGTTAGGTAGGACCAGGCCCGTATTTAGGATTCGGCCGTAGAGGGGGGACTCAACATAAATTGGTCTATAAATTTTTTTCTCAAAAGCCTATATGAAAGTGTCATTTATTTAGTCGCGCTTGAGCCAGAACGATGGAAAGTACATCACATCACGGTTGGTGCATAGCGCCGAAAACTTGAAGATTTTACGGCAGACATTCGATTTTTAAAATCTTTCTGTGCATTATCTCATTTTTCAAAACTTTCCCCCCCGCTTTCCTTGAATACGGCCCTGGATAGGACCATTATTGACTATATATGACTGTTCCTAAATTTGGCCCTTCTAGCCACTTATTTCTTGCCCATTTATGCTGGCTTCTTATCAGATAAGTCACTTCACATGTCCAATTATTATTTATGCATTTAATGTGACGGCTCGAAATTTCGGGTGCGATCAGTTGGCCATTTTTCGGTGTAAGAGTAAACGGCTTTATATTATTGGCTAAAAGTGGTGGAAAAGACAGCTAATAATGGCCTGAAGAAGTATATACGTTTTGGCCCAAAAGTCTAGGGGAGTATTTGGTGAATGGGGAAGGCCGTCTTGACTTTAGGAAAGATCATTATACATAGCACGTGATCGTCCCATTCTCAACAATAATGTTTCTTCATATCCTTCAAATTTGCTTTAATTTACCAACTTCCCACCTTTTTCATTTTCTTTAGATTTAAAATCTTTTATAATTCTCTTCATAATCTCATGGCAGGTTTAAACTTCAAGTTTCTCTTGGTTTACAACTCGCTTAGCAAGCTCATTTTTCAAAAGGAAAGATCTGTTATTAAAAATAATCAAATGAAAAATTAAAAAATTCATCGAACTAATAATTAAAAATCTATTAAAAAACTAAAAAATACAACAATTGAATATTTAATTAAAATTTATAAAAAAAACTAAAAACTTTATTTTATTGCAAAGTCTCGTCCCAAAATCTTACGCCTTAATTAATACTCGTACATGCGCACGGTCAAAAGTTCTGTGAGGGAATAAACCCTTTTCTTGGGAGGGGGGGGTAAATGCGTAATTTTGTTACCTACTTAATGTCAAATTTTGATTCTTAATTCTTAATTAATTCGTCACATTTTATATTGTAAAAAATATCAAGTTCAATGTCATTCGATAGATAAAAATGTCCTTGTTTCAGTCGGGTGAAAAGGTTTTGCCATTTATCTTCGGATCGGGTGCTACAGCCATTTGTTCACACCTTACCCCGATTTTGTTTAAACCCTAAAAGCTTTTCCGCTTAAGTCATCAATTTGCTTACTTTTTTGACGATATTTGGTAGTTTTTGCATTTAGTAGGAAGGAATACCCATTCTAGAGTTAAGCTAATGTGCTAATAATTTTTTCAACTGTAGATATTGTCAAAAAAGGGTATTGAATATTCAGTAGTAACACACAATGCAGAAATTATGGGGGTTTAAAACGTATCGAAAAAGATGCAAACAAATCGTTATAGCGCACGAACGACTGATAAATGGCCAAAAATGTTTTGCAGTCAAAACAAGCATATTTTTATCTGACCAAAATAACTAGTTTCAAAATTTTATGTTAAGATTAGCTCAATTTATGATACAATATTAGGGTGTAGCCTTTTTCTGGTCTACTCACCCTGTATATTGTAAGAGGTCATTTGACGCTTTCTCATGGATGGAGCAATAGAATTAGGTCCAAAATGGCTTGAGGGGTAGGCTTCTCAAATGTCCTGCTAGGAAGATACCCAAAACATACCTCCCAGCGTGCAAGTGCCCCATAATTTTGAACTTCAGATTTACGCGTTTTAGATGTGGTTTGTAATGGAACGCGTGCAAAATTCCTTCACGTTATCGGAGCGTCTGGTGCGCGCCATACACCGCGGCGATTCGTGGCATCAGACGTCGTCGCTCGGCGACGCGGCTTACGCCGCCGACACGATCGAGCGTCTGTTGGCCGACGGCGCCGACGTCAACCAATCGTCGGGCAATCTTTTGCCGCTTCATTGCGCCTGCGTCGTTGGCGATCCATCCTGCGTCAAATTATTGCTCTTTAGCGGCGCGAAAGTAAGCTGATGCGACTTTCTTCGTTCAACCCGTCGATTGATGTTTCGGACATGTATTATTAGTTTTTTTACGATCTTTCAGTCGCTTATCTTATCTCTATTTGGCTTTTAAATTAAAGGAAGCAGACATACATATGTACACGCGCAGCATTGTGATTGTGAGGTGATACCAGAGAATTTTTCAGTTCCTTTTCGGACTCAAAGGCGACGGATTCGCGTCAAGTACAGTATTTTTGGCGTTACTGACGATCCTTTTTCTTCAAGAAGATAAAAAGAAAATTTCAAGAAAAGCGTCGAAAAACTTACTTTTTTGAACTAATAAATCGCCAAGAATGCTTACCATGGGGATTTTCTGTGATTTTCTTTGTAAAAAATTAGAAATTCAGAAGTAGTTAAGCGGGTCCCCCTGGATCGCAATACAAAGTATAGCCAGTGCTTAAGCATAGACTGTGTTGAAGCATAGTCCTGTGTTGAAGCATAGGCTACATATGTTTTGTGTTGCGATCTAGGGGATGACGTCACACTATAGTTAACCTCAACTATGGGGTATACTGGAGACTATTTTAAATTTGCGGATCAAGTCAACGAGGCATACTTTACACTACAGCAAGAGTACCTATTTAATGCAGGGGGGATATACGAAAAATGGGGGAATCTATCAGAATTTTATTCTTTAGGGGATAACTATGAACACCGCTTACCATACTAAATCCTTACAATATTCTAACTCGGGTATCACCTGACCACTTTACACTTTACACTGGAGTAGTTTACACCAAATCATAAAACCGCTATAAATCATGAACCAATGGCCGGATTGAGCTGAAATGTTCAGAATGTAAAGACTACATGCTAAAAATAATGTATATGGAAATTCGTGCACCGGCTTACTGTAGCTATGTTATAACACGTATTTTTTGAACCAATGGCCGGATTGAGCTTAAATTTGAGAAACAGCATATACGCGAGACACAAATTCTTTGTACATTGTCTTACTGTAGGTATACTGTAGCTTTCTGGATTTTCTATATCTCACAAACTAACAGTCAAATAAAGCTGAAATTCAATAAATTAGATGTATATGAGTCAAAAATAACGTACGCAAAATATAGTGCATGGGGTTACTGTAGGTATGCTACAACACGTATCTTTTAATTCGCCGAGCTGGAAATTTGAGAGATTTAACAAATACGATAGAACAGTGCACCAGAACTACTATAAGCAACATTTAGTAACCCATAGTGTGGAAAAGGTGGTTGTAAAAAGGTTACAAAGGGTCCACAGTCTCGCACAGATCTCCCTCAACCCAAAGCTAGAGGATCACTCTGTAGACTGCAGATCTTTTGTATGAACACACTGAAAACGTGCATAATACTTAATAAGATTATGAGACAATAAAACATGAAGATACGGGTTTAACGAAAAAAATCAGATATATTTTGTAAGATTTGGAAATTATTTTGTAAAATTTGGAAACTTTTTTGTAAAATTTGGAAATTATTTTGTGAAATTTGGAAACTTTTTTGTAAAATTTGGAAACTTTTCTGTAAAATTTGGAAATTATTTTGTAAAATTTGGAAACTTTTTTATATGGTCAAGTATAGGTGTTTTGTAGAATTTGGAAACTTTTTTGTAAAATTTGGAAATTATTTTGTAGAATTTGGAAACTTTTTTGTAAAATTTGGAAATTTTTTTGTAAAATTTGGAAACTTCTTTGTAAAATTTGGAAACTTTTTTGTAAAAAATGGAAATTATTTTGTAAAATTTGGAAACTTTTTTATATGGTTAAGTATAGGTGTTTTGTAGAATTTGGAAACTTTTTTGTAAAATTTGGAAATTATTTTGTAGAATTTGGAAACTTTTTTGTAAAATTTGGAAATTTTTTTGTAAAGATTGGAAATTTCAACAAAAAAAAAACAAAAGTATTTACAGTTTGACTACCGTGGAAACCCATGAGTCAAATTTTGATGGGTACCCCCTCCAGTGGACCAGATATTCGGTCTTATTATTCCTCCTACGCGTATTTAGAATTTTATCAACAATCAAAAGCTCACCTTTCTTTACATGGATTTTTTGAAGTTCCGGCTCATAAAAGACATCCTCCAATGTCTCACCCATTTGATCTTGCAGAGTGTAACAGGCGGTGTTCTTGCATATTTTTCTTTAATTGTGAACCACTCTTCTGTCCAATTAGGCCAAAAGCCTTTTTCAAATGCGCGTTTTACTTTACTTATTCGTACGTTATCTCCAACATCAAATTTAAATATAATAGGTTGTCTAATGGTTCAAAATACTTTATTCAGAATTTCCTGCTCATTTTCTTCATCCACATTTGCCGGAAATGTCCCTATAGTTCGATGGTACGAATTATTATAATTTTCCAACAAATCACCCAAAACGTCAATGTACCTATATGTATTTTTGGCTGTAAAATATCTCCACATTTTTTCCTTTAGAGTGCGGTTAAAACGTTCTACAACACTAGCTTTTAGTTCACTTTTGGTTGTGAAAAAGTGGATATCCTGAGTTTTTAGAAAATTTTGAACTTCTTTGTTGATAAATTCTTTTCCTGCATCTGTCTGCAATTTATATGGCATTCGATTAGTTCTAAAAATTTCCTGGAATGCTTCTAGAACCGCTTTTGAAGTTTTGCTTCTGAGTGGCAAAGACCATGCGTATTTTGAAAACGAATCGATACAATTTAGTAAAAATTTATACCCACCATTGAATTTGCTCAATGACTGCAAATCAACAAGATCAGCCTGCCATTGCTCATCGATACCACTTACTAGAACTTTATTGTGTGTGAAATGCTTTTTGGCTGGTTTATGTAATGTATATGTGGGCTGCTTAGCCAGCCATGCTTTCACTTGCAAAAGTTTTAAATTCGGTTACACTTTTTTGCTTCTTTTGTATAACTGATTTGCCCCAGAATAACCAGTCTTGCTATTATAATACAAGTTTTTCAATGTTCTATCCATTTTGGTTATATTAAATTAATGGATTGACAATACTTATAGATGAATGAGCAGGATTTTTTTGGTTTTATATTTTTATTATTTTTTTGTTTTTTTTTCAATTTTTAATCATAAATAATACTTAATAATTCAATTTTTCCTTTTCTTTCTCCAAATCTTGGGCTATATATCGCCTTATAACGCTGTTTCCTGCATCCTGAGACGCTCGGTTATATTCTATACATCTTGGACACATTTGTACAGTAAAATATGTACGCCCTGAATTCGTTTCAAAACAATCTTTTTCCGAACTGGCTCTTTGACAATAAAAACATAATTGAATCATGAGAGGAAACATCGGCCGTTCTAAGTTTCGCCCACAAAGAGCTATTGGCGGTCTAATCGACCTGCCATACGGCTTCCTTTCCTCATCACTAAAAGGATATTTCTTAATTTCATGCACTTCCTCCATCTTCGAAAGGATTCCTAATATTTGGGAACGCTACTCATATTTATAGACTTAGTTTATAAATATTAAAACAAATTACAAAAAGTAAATGCAATCATTAAAAATGCTTTTTGAGCATCCTTTCACGTGTATAGTTTCTGGACCAATAAAGTCCGGGAAGACATCCTTCATTCAACAAATAATTCAAAATAGAGAAAGGCTCATAAATACTAAAATATCAAAAATTTGGTGGTGTTATACAGAGAATCAACCACTCTACCAAAAAGTAAAAAACGTCACATTTGTAGAAGGTTTTCCAGATTTTAATCGCATTAAGCAATATAGTCCAACACCACAGTTAGTGGTGTTGGATGATTTAATGCAAGAAAGCAAAGGCAAGCCACAGTTAATTCAGCTCTTCACTCGTGGTTGTCATCATTGGAATGTCAGCCTTATTCATGTTGTTCACAATTTATTTTTCGATGGTCTTCGAACTTCGCGAGTGAATTCAGATTATATAGTGCTGCTTAAAAATCCAAGTGATAAACTGCAAGCACAGGTTTTAGCACGACAGCTTTATCCTTCGAATTCAAAATATTTCTTAGAAGCCTTTATTGATGCAACTAGTCAGCCCCATGGTTACCTTTTGATCGATTTGACACAAAATGCTAATGATCTATATAGGCTAAAAACAGACATTTTCAGTACCCATCCAAGTGTTTATATCCCAAAATCTATAAATAATAATAATGCAAGAGATAATTGAAAAGAAATGGCTCCAAATCGTCTCAAACGCAACATTGGCTGCTTACATTTAATAAATACAGCTAAACAAGCTCAGAGGGATGCTATTATAAATACGGCTAGTAAGGATCAAATTTTATGTGTTTGTGATTGTGCGCGTAATTTTTTGAAGGGTAATATTCCATTTTCCGATCAAGAGATTCGAAAATTACTACGATATCAAAAGCAAATAAGGTACTTGGGTAATAATAAAAAGGCATCAACAAAGGAAAGGAAAAACGTCATCATTCAAAACGGTGGTTTTTTACCCTTCTTACTTACTCCGATTCTTTCTGTAGTTGGTAGTTTGATAGCAGATGCAATAATTGGGAAAAAATGAAGCATACTGAAAAAACGATTCTCATCCCAGCTGATATAACTGAGCGTTCTAAGCCAATAGACGCAGTGTTTAATTCACTGAACAATGAAATGGAAAAGATTCTCAAGTGCAAAAATATACCAAGTGAAATAAAATTAGTCAAATATAATCAAGTTTTACAGACATTTAGTAGATTACAAGAGAAGAGACGGCAACCTTATGAATTGAATATAGTAGAAAATACAGGCGAGGGAGTCAGTGATGACGAAATATTGGCAGATATTCCTAAAACGCATTTGCAAGTTGCAGAATGATTTCTAAATGATATGCGCAGAAATCCTAATATTGAAATAGAGTCCAATGGTGAACTGGTAATTAACGGACAAAAGATTTATGGCTCTAATGTTGTTGATTTGGTGCATCAGTTTTCTCGAGACCAAAGAATTAGTGGACTTCCAGGTACAAAAGAGTTGTCAGTCATACTTGATCGTTCCAATATACCTCTTAAAAACGTTGGCAATAAAAAACTTAGACACTCTTTTGCAACAGCACGGACTGATGCAAATTTCAAATGGGATGAAAGTCTATTAATATTAATTAATACATTATAAAATAAGAAGAATTATTAGAATGCATGTTAAATTCAATCCGGACGATTTTAATCTGTGGTTAGAGTACTATAGTGGGCAGGCCGCCCAAACAGGCTATGGACTGGAAGGATTTCGAGGGACTCCATACCAACGAGGTGGTGGCTTAGGCAGTTTTTTCCGGTCTTTGTTTAGAATGGCTGTTCCAGTTTTGAAATCTACAGGGAGAAATGTTGGAAAACACGCCCTAGTTGCAGGGGCAAATATTGCAACGGATGTTGCCCAAGGGAAACCGCTTTTCAGTCAACTAAGGAACATTCAAAACGAGAAGCATCGCAACTTTTCGATGAAGCCTCTAAAGCTCTACAACAACAATCTGGCGAGGGTTTGGGTAGTCGGCTAAAGTCTATAAATATGAATACAAACGATTCATTTACAAGGTTAATGACAAAACATGGCTCTTATAGACGCCAAATCAATTCCGAGTACTAAAACTGAGTTGGATCTTTTTACAGTTCCCCCAACTCAGGTTGTTATAAAACGGGGATTTTGGGATGAAATTCAACCAATGCATCCGATCACAAATGAGGGACCATATGAATTTTGAATACCAGCCGATCCACATTACTTACAATTGAATAAAAATTACATTTATATGACTTTTAGGATTAAACAACCAGTTGTGGTGGCAGCGGCAGCAGTACCCGACTATGCACCTATCAATTTGATTGGAAAAACGTTCTTTAGACAAGTAAAGTGTTTTTTGGGCGGGCAATTAGTTTTTGACAGTTCTGATAAATACGCATATAGGGCATATTTTGAAACAGAATTAAATTATGGGTTTAATGCAAAAAAGTCTCATGTACAGTCAGCTTTATATTTTCGCGAACATGGAAAAAATGTTGATACTAAAGACAATGAGGGGTTTAAAGAGAGAGTGACATATTTCAAAAATGATAAAATTGTGGAAGTTTCGGCTCCTCTTCACATTGATTTTTTTCTCCAGGACAGATATTTGTTGAATTTTACTGATCTAAGGCTACAATTACATAGAAACAGTAATAACTTTGTTCTACAATGCTTTGAGGATGTTAATTTAGAGCTAGAAATCTTACAAATGAAGTTTTTCATACGCAAAGTAGAAGTTTTTGATAGCTTAAATTTAGCTCTAGAGCAAACCTTATTGTCCTACACGGCAAAGTATCCTATACGACGGATATCAATGACGAACCTACACATTTCAAATCCATCCAGAGAAACACCTAATTATACACTATTCACAGGACAACTTCCTCGACGTATAGTTTTTGCATGTGTTGAGGGTAGCGCCTATAGAGGCATACTCTCTAAATCACCCTTCAATTTCAAGCCTTTTGGTATTAATGAAATCAGATTGACTTGTGGTGGACAAACATTCCCCACCCAGCCATTCAATATTTCTTTCAAAAATGATAAATATCTACAAGTTTTTAATAATATGTATGAAGCACTGGATATTGGAAAAGATAACAGAAGTAATTTTATTAGCAGGGAAGATTTTAGAACGAGTCATTGTTTTTTTTGTTTTTGATCTTACTCCAGACGAAGACGATAGCGGGCATTGGGATTTAGTCCGAGAAGGGACAACTAGTATTTATGTAAGATTTGAAGGTAATTTACCCGATACAGGAGTGGAAATTATTGTTTATGCTGAATTTGACAATTTAATCTTAATCGATAAAAATCGTAACACTTTTTATGATTATAACGCTTAAGACATAAATACTATAGAAGTGTTAAACATTTTGAAGTTTTACTTAAAGAATAGATTTTTTGGAGTTTTTCCTCTAGATCTTGTTCCACCGATAACAAAATATCCCACCGCTTTAATAGTAAACCTAGATACTAGCAACAAGCCAGGCTCCCACTGGGTTGCATTGTATTTTGACATTGATGGGCACTGTGATTACTTTGATAGTTATGGTTATGAACCGACTGAGCTCAAACAATATGTAAAGGATAATTCAAGAACGTATACGTATAATAATGTACAGATTCAAACATATCTCATGACTAGCTGTGGCCATATGTGTATATATTTTTTAGTATGGCGCGCCAAAGGCATATCATTCAAGAACATTGTACTGTCTATGTATCAGAAATTTATGAAAATTTCAAAAATTTATAAATAATAGAACGTATTGTAATAATCAAAAATTGAAAAATGGCAAAACAATTTTATATTATATTACCGAGCAATTCGGATCCACTTAATACAGCATCTAGTTTTGTGACTAAACTACCTCGTCAAATCAATTTAACAGGCGAGTGGGAAGTTGGTCTAGCAGAAGTAAGTGATCTATTTTTGACTGTTTTTGGAATAGTTGGGATACTGCCTTCCCCCCATAGAAAAATCCTAGATCCGCCACTGTAAGGGACTATGGGAAGTGAAGCAAAATTGTCTTTTTAAACCTATTTTCAGTCCAACTAGCGGACAAACCATCCTTCGAGAGCCCATATTTGGACGGACTGGAAGTTTTTGGCTAATGCCAAGGTGGATCGCGTCTACACGCTCCATCCCCTTGAAGATGACTTACCGCCCTCCCGAATTAAGCCCAATAATTTGCCTTTCTTAGACTTCTCGGGTGTTTTTTTATTGCAAATTTTAATCAGAGGTATTCACCTGATCATCAAAAAATAGTCCAGAACTCGCCGCCCCCATCTGTAATCAGACACGTAGCTGGCCGTCCTATTTTGGGGGACCAACACTAATTTTGGGAACTAAGCCCAAAAAGGGCCAAAAATAGCACAAAATAGCATTTAAAAAGTTTTCGATTTTTCTGAATTAATCGGGGAGGTCCGGACCCCCAATCCCCCAGTGGTACGTGCCTGTCAGTTATCCTGAGATGCTATTTATACGCACGGTACGATTATGCCTTCCGCTGTTACTACATCATCTACTTTATAAGCTTATAATAACTTACAATTCGGGCCGTAATTTGGTTTTCAAAGTCATCCAAAGAATCTCTGACTTTTGCTCGCACAAACATGTACAATGTATATGTGCGTACTGTGATATTAAATTCCATTCATTACTTTGTTAATGTTACTGATTATGATACTACATAATAATAAATAATCCGTTCTGTTTTTTTAATTCGAGGAATCCGCCCGAAGGCATGGAGCGGCATATACCGGTCATATTTTTGGATCTCAAAGGTTTGCTATTTTAAATGTGTTACGTATTGTATGTTCAGCTACATTTTTCAATCTGTTGTTTGGAAAACTGATCGCGATCGTCCAATACAGTGCTCGCCATGAAAGTCGACGCACCATTATTGTTAGATTAATGTTAGATAATGCATTGCGAGCACCGCGTTTTGTCCTTTATTTATGTATCAACCTGTCTTTTCTATTATATGACATTATACTCTAAGATGCCGTCAATGCGGCGACGCAGACAGAGCAGTTTAGCTATTAATAGCATCAAAAAAACGTAGCGCGCACGTGAATGGCGTTGGATCCAATGGCTTCACGTGCGCTTTCGAAGCCATTCACGTGCGCGCTTCGTTTTCTTGATGCTATTAATAGCTAAACTGCTCCATCTGCGTTGTTGCTTTAAGGGCATGTTAGAGAATAATATCCTATAATAAAAAACAACTTCGATACATAATAATGGACAAAATGCGGCGCTCGCGACGCATTATCTAACATTAATCTTACAATAATGGTGCGTCAACTTCCATGGCGACTACTGTATTGAATGTGTTTACGTTGCTCAGCACGTTTCAACATATTGTGAAATTAGTATTGTTCCTTGAAAGCGTACGGTCGAAATTCAAATCAATAAGCGGCTTATTGACTTACCATCGCGCATAATCTGAGGGAATAGTAGGGTTTCACCCCGGAAAGTTTTCAACCCTCCCCTGAAGATTTTTCTATCGCCTAATAATTAACGATTTTGCAGTTTCCTAAAATTTTGTAGAGAAGGTGCTGCTTGCGGCGCTTTTAACTATCCGTCTGCCCAATAGTGTTAAAGTTCGGGCTCATCCCGCCTCTTAAACGTAGCTGTCCTTCTGAATTTGAATTGGAAACTAAAATTTTGGAGTCAAATATCAACAAATACTTGTGGACGGATAAAAACAGGGGCGGATTTAGCGGGGGCGGGGTGGGCGGCCGCCCCCTCCCTTTGATCCAAAATAAAGCGCAAAATTAAGTATTTTTGAGCAATTTATAGCGATTTTCGGGTTAAAACGGCTAATTTTTCAGCCCAAGTTAGGGTTCCGCCCCTCCCTTAGGGCTACCGCCCCCCTTCCACCTTAGGAAAATCCTGGATCCGCCACTGAATATGAATAATGGTATATTTGAGCGTCTCTTAGCGAACTTCATTAATTGGAGAAGAATTAATTTTAATAAGATAAATAATTTATTTTGAAAGCGCTCGGAAATTCTGGGCTTAAGGTCGGGCACGTAGCTGGCCGTCCTATTTTGGGGGATCAACACCATTTTTAGGGTGACTAAGCTCAAAAAGGGCCAAAAATAGCACAAAATAAGGTTGAAAAAGTCCTATTTTTTTCAATTTTTCTGAATTTGGGGGTCCAAACCCGCATCTCCCCCAGAGATACGTGCCTGCCGACTATAATTCTTCTTTAGAACTCTTTCGCTTCAATCGCTTTTCATAAAAACAGAAAAATATGCGTCCAATTTTTGTTGTTTACCTTAATTTTCCTTCAGCTGCCTCAGATTTTGCCGTGACACAGTTTCGGAGAAATAAAAGAAGAAGTTTTAATATTCAAAAGTTCTTTGAGAAGATTTCTGTTGTAATAAGAGTCTAAGGTCGTTCGCACTTCGTCATTTGCTTAAAATGTTTCAAAAGCGTCAAAATTTAGTATTTAAGGGTTCAAAATCTTTTAGTCGTATGTGTTTAAGGAAGGCGGGGCGCCCCACAATGCGGCCCAACATATTTATCGATATAGAATAAGGATGGCAATGATTTTTAGCCGTCAGTGACCTAATTTCTTAATATATAGCTACATATCAGTGACAATTATTTACTTTCGTCGCGGCCCGTAGCCATATTTTTGCTCAAGGAATAGATATAGAACGATTTCAAGCGCAAAAACACTTGTTTTCCATAGTTTTCTTCTATTTTACAGCATAAATTTCAAAATTTTCGATCATTTGCTTCAAATGCTACAAATGCTGGAAATTGAGCAGTAATTCATGGCTCTAAATCTTTCAGCCTTAATTTAGCAAAAGATTTTGTTGCGTAAAATTATTGGAATTTTTAAAAGAAGGATTGGAGAAAGTGTTGCGCCAAGCGCTTTCAAATAAAACTAGCACGAAGTAAAAGCGTCGGAAAAACGCTGTTTCAGCGAAAAGGGCGAATTCGGAACCTATTTTCGGATTTCTTGGAAATCTTTGTCACCCCATCATCCTTATGTAAATAGTTATGTACTAGATCCGCCAACGCCTAATTTTATCTTATGATAAAATTTATAGTTTTTCACTCGTTTAAGATGGTATTGATCAAAATAATGTGGTTCAGCAGAGCCAAGTTCCCGCGGGAGCGCAGTCGATTTTGCCCAAAGAACGCAATGGCAAAATGTATCATTTAGATTTGCTGAACTTTGACCCTGAAGAGGTATGTACATATGTACCTGAACGATCCGAAGGACGTTTTTTTTATAACTTTAACGATTTTATTGATTTCTTATTATTTTCACATTTTTACATCGTCCCTTGCGTTTTATTATTAGAATATCGCAATTGTCGATGTTTTTATGATTCTTTACGCAGTCGACGCTCTTTTGATCAATTTGCGAACCATTTTACAGTCTTGTCAGAAAGGTTGGCCAAGGTATAGTGCTCGCCACGACTGTTTACGTTTTAATAAGCTCCATAGGATAATAGAGCTTGTTAAGGCTTATATGTTTAACACGTCGGTCATGCGTGGGCGGAAATAGGATCGACGTCTTAAAATATAAGCCTAACAAGCTGTAGAAGCTTATAACAGCCTAAACATTCATGGCGAGCAGGGCGGATTTAGGGGGCGGCCGCCCCGCCCCATTGGCCCAAAATAGTGCGCAAAATTGAGCATTTTTTGAGCGATTTTTAGCGATTTTCGGGTTGAAACGGCTAATTTTTCCGCTTAAGTCAGGGTTCGCCCCCCCCCCCTTAGGGGTACCGCCTCCCTTAGGAAAAAGTCCTAGATCCGCCACTGGTGGCGAGTAGTGTAGAATTATTTACTTTTCGAATGACTCCTATTTCATAAAAATTCGTATGCATTACATTTCAAGTTAAAATCGAATAATTGACGCATTTTGGTTTAAATTTCTAGTATTTTGCGAAATGGATAAAAAATTATATTACATAAAAAGAAATAATAATTACAACTATTTTGCGGCCAGATTGGTAAGTAACTTGAAGAGGATTTAATTTCTCGCAAAAAAGTTTTCATTCCTGTCCGGCGTTGCACCGTCCGCTGTTTATTTTGTTGAACCTTCTTTGCTGCATAAATATGCGTATTGACCCTCCTTTGAAAAATCTATATCTTAGAGCAGTTTTTTTCTACAAGGTGCATTTGTACATTTACGACGGTAGTCCCTAAAAGTCTTTGTAAATTTTGTACACACAGATTTCAGGGTACTATAATGTGGTACTGTGGCGAATTTAGCGTGGCAAAAACAGTGTTGTTCGACCTTTGGTAGCATATTTTAGTTGATTTCTGGGTTTCTTAGGGCAAAAATCACTAATAATCGTCTCAAAACGGCGCGGAGCGCCGAAAAATTCGACACATTTCCTTTCAAAATGCAATTTTCGACAATATTAGGATACATAGAACACACAATGGATCTAGTATACAATTTACCCCCAGCGTTTTTAGCCGATCCATGTAAGCTACAGTAACCAAACTTTACAAGGAGATAGCTATAAGCCTATTGTACTAATCTGGCAAAATTGATTAACCTACGGTGTAAACTTACTGCTTTACACTCATAGTTTACAACGTACTAACGGCATCTAAAAATTGTACACGATTCGGTGGGTTTCAAACAAAGCAGTTTTTTGTAACTCAATCAATATCCTTCATTAAAAAAAGTAAGTTTACAAAAAGTAGGTTTAAAGTAAAGTAAAGTGAGTTTTTTTAAAAATTTTTTAAAGCAGAAGTTTACACCGCAAGTTAATCAATTTTGGCAGATTAGTACAATAGGCTTATAGCTATGTCCTTGTAAGGTTTGGTTACTGTAGCTTATATGGATCGGCTAAAAAACGCTGGGGGTAAATGGTATACTAGATCCCACACAATTATATACTCATTTCGACGGGCGCGAAGCCCTGGAAATTTCAGCGAATTTTTTTGGCAGTTTTTATCTTCCCACAAATCTTTGTACATGTACAAAGACGGTTTCCAAAAGTCTTTGTACATCGGGAAAAATCTTTGCCAAATACAAAACGCATGCCTAAGAGTAATCATGTAGATTAAGCTGGAAAAATTTCCTTCCAGCGTAGCATCCGACTGACTGAAATGAATAGTGGCGGATCTAGGAGTTTCCCGACAAAGGGAGGCGATATCCCAAATTTTCCAGAAGCAGTTTAAAATAGGTCAAAAGCTTTACCCTTCATGTGCGAAATATCGTTAATTCGGCGTTTTACGTTTCCTACTCTTATTTAAATTCGCATTTAGCGCCACACTTTTTCGTAAAAAATCATAAAATTTTCGACAATTTTGCTCGAAAAAGTCGTTAAATTTCTTAGATACTCAATGGATAGAATTTGATGCGGGTCGGAAATTTTTAGAAGTTACGCTTCAAAATAGAAGAACTTTATGCTGAAATATCTGTTTCTGCCCTTGAAATGGTTCTTAAACGTATTCCCTGAGCAAAAAAATCAGATCCGGACCGACAAGAAAGTAAATGTTATGAATAGGTATTATATGGCGCGAAGCGCCGGAAAAATGTGAGAAATTGTGATCACCAACGGCCCAACATCATTGCAAATTGCATATCCTTTTGTTATCTCGCCAATTATTCTTAACCGATGAGGTTGGCCGCCCCCTTCCCGCCCGTTCACTTGAATCCGCCCATGCAAATGAACAAAAAACCGGCTTAAAGTTTCTGACACTTCTAGCCAATGGCACTTGCTGCGTAAAGCGACGTACAGTTAGGAATTGCCGTTTTGTGGCCTAACTTTAATTTGAGTTGTAACTATGAACTACGTAGCTGACGTTGACGAGTTTCGTGTTACACTTTTTAGCTCAACCATCTCTGGAGCTATGTAGTAATAAAGATAGGATGTCAAAACCAGATTGTCTTTCTGTCGCGTAACGCGACTTCAATTTTTATTTGCTATAGGAAGAAGTGGAAAAATGGCGTTTAGGGTAATGACTTGGAATATTATGACAAGGATATTTTCTAACTGACTTTGGGATGGGGAGTTCATATTTGAAAGAATCAGGTTGCGGTCGGCATTATTGACTGAGTTACAGGCTGTTAAAGTTCGCGGGCTTAAGGATAGTGTTTTTCAGTTTTCAATTTGTGGCGACAGCAATTGCTTGCGTATTCAGATTGGTGCCAGACATGGGCTAAGCCTAAGGCATAAATGGAGCAAAAATTGCGGAGCGAGTGAAGCGAGCAGAGTAATTTTTGCTCCATTTATCTCAGGCTTAGCCCTTGCACTGGCATCAATGTGAATGCACATAACTAAGCCTAAGACATTGGTAACTCCGCTCAGTCACAGTCCCCCGACGCTTCGGAGACTAATCCGAAACATTCCCAAAGGCACAGCTTACTTTTCGCCTATCCTTAAGTACATGAACTTCAACAGCCTGTAACTCGGTCGATAATGCCGACCGCCACTTATTGCTTTCAAATATGAACTTCCCATCCCAAAGCCAGTTGGAAAATTTCCTTGTCGTAATATTCCAAGTCATTGCCCTAAACGCCATTATACCCGGAAAAGTCACTGTCCCAAACGCCTTGACCTTTTTGTTGGTCCATCCTGTATAAAACCTGACGCATAATTCTGACTTTAAATCGTTCATTTCGTGTAATAAAAATAAAAAATCTGCGTTTTCTACTTCTATAAATAGGAAAACGGTCTTGAAAAAGGACGTCCCTTTGGCAAATTAGCGCTATGCGTTCGCTGATTAATTAAATAATCTCTACGATATAGTAAAGTAAACAAAGGCGTATCTAGAATTTTCCTAAGGGGGCGGTACCCCTAAGGGGGGCCGAACCCTGACTTGGGCCAAAAAATTAGCCGTTTCAACCCGAAAATCGCTAAAAATCGCTCAAAAATGCTTAATTTTGCGCACTATTCTGGGCCAAGGGGGCAAAGTAAAGTATATTTTTGTTCGAAAATTTATCGTTTTTCTGGGCTAGCTGAGTCGTTTATCGTAGATGACCGCGGTTGCCGCCTGGGACAGTTCGCTGCATGAACACTCGGGCCTTAACAAAGTGACACCCAATGCCGAGAGGGTGTACCTGATCGTCAGGGTGCACCTGAGGCTGTCGCATCCGGCCGAAATGCTGCTCACGTTGCGCAAACGGTGCTGCGTGCAAATCGCCAAAGCCCCTTCTTTCGCGGCTAATTGGTTCAAACGATTCCTGTCTCCGGTATGTTCCCGTTTACACTAATTTTCATTGCATATTTTGCTTAAATAATCACGATGCGAGTTATTGTACGTTGCGGCGGTTGGCGCTACCTTTGTCCGCGTAATATTCGCGGTGTGAATCCGCGCATGCGTATTATGGTTTCCTGAATCCGATTTACACTAGCCTCATTTACATAATATTACCAGTGGGAATTTTTGTACGCTTATGCTCGTTTACACTCGCTTCGTTTTTTTAATATTTCACGTTGCTCACTTGAGTTTATGAAATAAACATCTTGTGCTTAGGATTATGCGAGCGGTTCCGGCGTATTCTACGATATCGTGGCCCATATACCCAAATCGAGTTTGGACATGGAAGCTCGCGAAACGTTGGCTTTAATGGCCGCCAGAGGCGACTCGAACGACAACGGGGTTGACGGGGAGTCCTACATCGAAAAGTACACCCGGGGCATATCCGAAGTGGAGAGCATTCTGGCGCTAGATAGGCTTAGGCAGGTATAGGTTGGCCTTCGCGAAGCCCACTCTATTAGGGGTGCCTGGCAAGTCCTTTTAGGAAGCTGGCAATCTTCCTGTTATAGAATACTAAAAACTAACATTTTTAACCTCCATATCCTCCAGTTTCCATTGAAAACCTATCTATACGTCTTTTTGGCTGTTTTTTTGTACGCTTGCGACTAAAAATAGCAGTTCCGCTACTCCCATTCCTTTAAAATGTTTTAATTATGCTTATTCACCTTTATGATTCTTATTATTGTGTCGTTCACTTCTAAATTTTTCCTATTTATCTACTTGCTTCTTGTTTTTCACTGTTATAACCTAGCCCTGGCTAAATGTTTCATTTATTAGTTTACCGCTCAATATATTAAGCTACTGCCAGATGGTTATTGCGGGTAAATAAATGTTTAGTACAAGAGAAGTATCAAGGTGATTTTGTGTAAACGGTTGAAGGTGAATATAGTATTGAACATATGCCCAGTGTGCGATCACCTGTGATAAAGCGGCTTGCCGGTCTAAACGAGGCTTATGGTTATAAATGCGTTGGTTCAAAGCATACATGTGCAGCATGGGAATTCTGGGGGAGGTCAGGCCCAAAAATTTTTTAAAAAAGTGCAAAAACGTTGGGTACACGTCAAAAACACTTTCGACGTTGCAGACAATGCTCGCTCTTTACAGAACATATGTAAGAACGTAGAATTAATCTCAGGACAAGTTTGAAAAAATAGAGTAATGTCACAGAATATAGTCAAAAATTGTTTATGGCGGGAAGCGCCTAAAATTTGAGATTTTTTACCAAACAAATGTGCTAAAAATGCATTTTTCTTAGAAATTTTACCAACTTTTACAAAAAAAATCGACAATTCTGTGTGGGCGGTTGCCATTCTGGGGCGAAGGGGGGGGTCGGTCAACCCTTCCCTAAGAATGCGTATGGTGTAGAGTCGATTTGCCAAAGGCTTCTACATAAGATTGAAAATGTCTAGATGTACATAATTATATACTCTTTCCTGCGTCTTCCTTCTTGTTTTTATCTCTTTCTGTTCGAGTCGAGTTTTCGTCTTTGTTTACACAATCTTTTTTCCAAGGAAGTCGCAATCCGCGAACTGCTTGGAGCCAACCTTAGGCGGACTATGAAGAAAACGACCAGCTTACCAATTGCTGAAGCATTGAAAAATGTAATTCAGTTTTGCTCTTTTTAAACCCCTCGTTGTGTAAACTAAAGGTTCTTTTTCATTCTGATTATATATATATCGCATTGTCATTTATTGCATTAATCTTTTGATTATAATATATTTTTTACAATAGTGCCATCTATAATTCGATATTTGCATGCTTTTATGACTGAAAAGTTATCTGCCTCTTAGGTTTAACAATATATAACGTTTTGTATTTTTCAATCGTATAATGAATGTACTTTCGATTTCCTTTTATTCAATTTATTCCATCGAAGTTGGAACATCTTTTTTATAGTTTTTATTATTGGTGTTTTTTGCGCATTTTAGGATTTTTATCTGTACGTGCTTGCATTCACCTATTCGTTAAGATCGTTTTATATTTGCTCCTTTCACGTAGTATTTAATTTTTGATTACTAGAGTTTGTACTTATAATTTAATTTTTTCAAAAAGAATCTTACAAGTTAAACTACAGTGCTCGCCATGAAACATGACGCGCTATAATCGTCAGATTTATATTAGATGATGCGTCGCGAGCGCCGCATTTCGTCTATAATGCGCTATCATCTCTTTTTATTATTCTAGGATATTTATCTGTATCATGCCGTTAATCTGGCGATGCGGACGGCGCAATTTAGCTATGAATAGCGCCAACGAGAGCGAAGCGCGCACGTGAATGCCAGAAGCGCACACGTGAATGCCGTTCTGAATTCAGGCGAGTGCGTGCACGTGGACGCCATTCTATATTCAGGCACATGCGCGCTTCCGGCATTCACATGCGCGCTTCCTTCTTTTTGGCGCTATTAATAGCTAAATTGCACCGGCTGCATCGCCAGATTAACGGCATGATACAGATAAATATCCTATAATATTAAAAAAGAGATGATAGCGCATTGTAGGCGAAATGCGGCGCTCGCAACGCATCATCTAATATAAATCTGACGATTATAGTGCGTCATGTTTCATGGCGAGCACTGTAGCTTAGATCAAGGGTGAATTCAGTTGGGACTGGGCAAGGGTAGTCCGCCCCCTCCATCGCTGTCTTAACAAATGTTGGACGTAATAGAGAAAGGATACGTATTTCTTACAATAGTTTAGATATTGTCACAACGATTTTTTATGTCATTTGCCGACTATCTTTGCGCTCTAAAATTTTTAGTTTCTACGTCAGAAGAGAAATACCGCAGTTTCTGGTCCATTTGAAGCTCTTTTAAAGAAAATGTTGAATTTTCATGCCTTTTCCGGCTTTCATTTTGGCTCATTTTCCCAGTGAAATTTTCAAAATTCTTTCGGGGTTTGTTCGGTTTCCCGGCGGGTTAGCACAATTGCTCAGCCACCAGAGTCAAGTCTTTCGGCCTGAAATTGACCCTGTGCCCATGTAATGAAGATAATGTTCGAAGGTGCTCCGTGTCATATCGGCCTTCAGAGGCGGATATAGGGGGCGGCTGCCCCCTCCCATTGGCCCAAAACAGTGCGCAAAATTAAGCATTTTTGAGCGATTTTTAGCGATTTTCGGGTTAAAACGGCTAATTTTTCCGTCCAAGTCAGGATTCCGCTCCCCCCCTCTTAGGGGTACCGCCCCCCCCCCCCCCTTAGGAGAATCCTAGATCCGCCACTGTCGGCCTTTGACAGTTTTCTGCGCTTTGTGCCGATTTTTCCCAATTTCGCACGTCTTTTTATTAAAAACTTTCAGAAACTTCAAATTTTTTTAAAATAATTTTTCGTATCAGAAATGATTGCCTCCGGCAACAGACCATAAAAACGCTACGGTCGGTACATGTAATTGACGGATTCTTGGGACTATTTTTGACACTACCGAAAAATTGTTATGCCGTGTCACATAGGCGCGCAAGGTCAGAGTCGGCAGGGTGGGGGTGGAATCTCAGAAATCCAATACAGTAAATTTAACGTTCACGAATTTTTTGTTGTTGTCTAAACGGCCTAAATTGTCAAAATATTCTATAAAACGTGTTTTTTGGTAATTTCGCACTTTTTCATGCATTTTTTGTTCATTTTGACTGCATTGCATCACTTTTAGCACTAAAATAATACAGATATTGATCAATTTTCGTTGCTTTTCGGGTTACATAAAAGTAGAAGTCCGGCGCCAAGAGTTAGAAACGTTTTGACATTTCTATTACTTTTGACCTTTAAACTGATGCGAAGAACGTTCCATCAGCTCAAAATCGCCGGACAGCACTTGTCTGGCTTACCCTTCAGCGGTCTTCAGGCGTTGTTTGACCGTATTCTGTGCCAAAAATTGGTATGTCATATTTACCAGCACCCTAAAATCTGGCCGGACTGCTCTAAAGCCATTGATGGTATGACGTGACACCGGCGTACGTAAGATGTTCTTTTGTTTAGTTATTTTTATTCATTTTTGGTGATGTCTTGACATTTACTTTGATTTCTGTAGTTCAGTTGGTCCTCATTGTTTTTTACTCTTGCTATGTACTTTCTAATAGCTTTCAGTTTTTATATCTTGTTCTTTTGATTATTTTTTTAGCCGAATTTTACATTGTTACCCCGATCGGAAAGCACGGGATTGGATAAGTTGCAGATGAGTCATTGTTTAAAGTCGCAGTCGGAGGGCAGAAATTCCTTAGACAGATCGTCTGTCCGTAAGTTATTTAATCCTGTTTCTGTTGGGTGTAAAGCATATTACACTGCACCGATTATATTAGTGTATTTTCCGTGCCATAATAATGCACCTTTTTTGGATTTTCAGCCCGACCCACATACCTAAATCTGAAGCCTTTTTATTCCGGACGACGTATGTTCTTCCATGTATTGTCTGCTTTGCACCACGCGACCTATCGTTCTTTTCCACTTTCACTCTTTTCATCCCTTTACACCTCTTTGTTAACATTGATTCAGTTCGTTGTTAGATCTGATTTACTTATTTTTTAAAATCGTTTAGTTGTCCACGGGGGAATGAAATCTGTCATTAACTTACATTTTTTGTGAGATTCGATTTTCTGCTATGAAACATTTTGAACAGACACTGTGTAAAGCGGATTAAAGTTTAGCGATGTTTTAGAATAAAATAACCTCAAATCAATCAAAAAATGAAACTGCCTTGTTTTTAATATTCAAAGGAACACCTTTTCCAGATTTTAGTCAGAATTCGTTGAATCGTTCTCCTATCTTAAAGGAAAGATAGACTTGAAAGTTCTTGCCATGAAGCGTAGTTTACACTATCTATAGGAAAAGCACGATCTTGCACACTTTATGCTTATGGTGTTTTTGTTATCTATGTACGATATGTTCATGCATATCACATACATACTACGTCTAGATCTTTGAACATTCTTATAGCCTCTCATCAATTCTTTTAAATAAAATGTACCTAAGTTTACAATTATTATTCTTTGACAGATATCAAATGCATCGAAAGAACTATGAATTACAAGCGTTAAATTGTCAAAAGCCATATAAAATGCTCTATTATTACTATCATTTTATTAAATTATTACTGTGTAAGAGGAATTGTAGTGGAGTTATTATCAGTGTTAAATTATGTCTGACAGTGTAAAAGATTTCTATCGAATATGCAGTGTCTTGCCACATTAATACTTTACACGTTTTTGTCAAAGAATCTCAGATAAGTTTCTTGTTTCTCATAAATTGTTCAAATCGTGCATAAAGTGTGACTTTTAGTTCAAATTATTAATTAATATAAATGTTTTCTTAAATGGTCTGACATAGTTAAACATAGGCTACAATTCAATATTTTGGGAGGGAGGTCTTCGGCCATTTTAGATTGCTGGATTAAGGCCTTCAATTTTTGGTCGAGAATGACAAAAATGCACCTAGAAATTACCTGTGCACGTCATACAATTAACGGCTTTTGGGGGAGTCCTGGCCAATTTTAGGGGGTGGTGAATATGAATATCAATTTTAGGACAAAAACGGTCAAAAAACGCCTGAAAACGGCCAAGAAATTTGATTTTTTTCCTAAAAGATAAGAGGTAAAAAATTTCCTGGCTTTGGGGGGATGGGGCATCCAGACTTTGTTTGGGGGATCCCCTATTCTCCTCTTATGTGTGGTGTACGTTATTGCCTAACAGTGCAGCAGGGCAAAAAATTGTTTTCTTAGGCACATCTGGGCAATCCAGCGCCACGCCACCAGATGGTCTCAGAAGCCATCCGGGTATTCTTAAAACCTCTGCTGGGTGACTTCGAAAAAAATTTTCGATAAGGGGATAAAATATTCTGATCATAAAACATAAAAAGGGAGAAACAAAGCAGACAGGCAACTAACCAATTAACAAACCAATCAACTAGCAGGCCAACTAACCAACCAACCAACCAAGTAAGTGGTTAATCAATCAATTAAACAACCAACCAACCAAGAAGTCAACCAACCAACCAAGAAGTCAACCAACCAACCAATCAATTAACCAAACCAGTCAAGCAGACAACCAATCAAGCAGACACCTAATCAACCGAAAAAAACAGCAAACCAACTAATCAACAAGCCAACCACCAACAGACCAATCAACTTACCAACAGGCCAACCAACAACTAATCAACCAAACCAACCAATCAATCAACCAACTAACATATAACCAATCAAGCAGACAACCAATCAGTCAATCAAGTGGCTAGCCAGCCAAGCAAGCAACCAATCAACTAATCAGTGAGCCAGCTAACCTACTCATCAGCCAACCAATTAATCAACCAAAACCCACCGGCTGATCAACCAACATATTAATCTACCAATCATCTGGTAATAACCAGCCGGTCAACAAGTCAACCACTTAAACAACCATTTACAAGCCAATCAATCGACAGGTCTATCTCATACCAATTAACTGACTGGCTAGGCAACACCTAAATTAACAATTATTCAACCAAGCAACAAAGCAGACAGCCTATCAACCAACCATCCAATCAACCAACTGGCCAGTTAGCCAGCCAACGAACCAACTAATCAGGCAGCCAGTCAACCAATGGGTCGGTCAACCAACCGATTGGACAATCAATTGTTCGACCAACCAAACAGCCAACAAACCAGCAGTCAATAAAAAAACCAATCAACTAACCAATTGACCAATCAGACAACCAACCAGCCAATTAATCAATAAGCCAACCACCAGCAAATTGACCAGCCTATCAACTAATCGGCTAACCGATTGGTCAATCAATCAATTAACCAACCAATTAACCAAGAAGACAACCAACCAATCAACCAAATACGTTAATCAGACAACCAATCAAGCAGACAGCCAATTAACCAAACAGACAGAAAACCAACTAACCAACAAGCCAACCTACCAACAGACCAACCAACTTACCAACAGGCCAACTAACAACTAATCAAGTAAATCGACCAGTCAAGTAACCATATATAACCAACCAAGTAGACAACCAACCAATCAATTAAGCGACCAGCTAACCAACCAAGCAACCAATCAATTGATTGGTGAGCCAACCAACCTACTCATCAGCCAACCAATGAACCAACGAACCAACTGCTTAATTAGTCAACCACTTAATTGACCACTTACGAGCCGATCAACCAACAGGCCAATCTCATATAACCAACAGGCCAATCTCATACCAACCAACAGGCCAACCAACCAACTGTCTAACTGGTCAACACCCAAACCAAGCAAACATTCAACCAATCAACAAAGCAGACAGCCTATTAACCAACCATGCAATTAATTAATTGGCCATCCAGCCAGCCAACAAAACAACCAATCAGCCTGCCAGTCAACCAACTGGTTGGTCAACTAACTGGTCGGCTAACTGATTGGTCAACCAACCAAACAACCAACCAATGAGCAGTCAATTAAAAAATCAATCAATAACCAACCAGCCAATCAATTAACAATCACCAGCAAATCAAGAAGCCTCTTAACTAATTGTCCATCCAGATTGGCCAACCAATCAACTAAGCAGCCAGCCAGCTGAAGAACAAACCGGCCAGTGAAGTAACCAGCCAACCAATTAAATGGTGAGCCAGCCAGCCAACCAACCAATTAAATGGCCAGCCAGTCAACTAGCCAACCAACCAATTAAATGGCCAGCCAGCCAGCCAGCCAAGCAAGTCAGTCAGCCAACCAACCAGCCAGCTAAGCAACCAGCTATCCAACTATGCAACCAACCAACCAATCTTCCCACCTAACTATCTACCACTGAATGGAGGCGCCAACCTATCAATTGGCCAGCCAACCAGCCTACTAATTGGCCAGCCAGCCTACCATTCAACCAGCAAAATGGCTGGCCATCCAACCAAACAACCAATTAAGCAGAGAGACAACCTTAGATGCACAAGGTCTGGGTCGGTAGGGGAGGGAAAATCCCTGAAATCCAAAGCAGAAAATTTAGTGTTCACGATTTTTTTGCTATTCAAATGACAAAAATGGTCAAAATAGTTTGTAAAGTGTTTTCCCTGATATCACCTATCATATTTTAAAAACAATTTTAGTCTATTTTGGCAGCATTATATTGCGCTAAAAATAGAGAACCTGATCAATTTTGGGCGCTTTTCTGAGTCAAAAGCACATATGTAAAAGAAATAATTCGACTTGACATGAAGCGCTGGAAAATTTTTGACATTATCACTGTTTTTTCTGTCCTCAAATGTGATGTAAAGAACGTTTCGTCAGCTCAAAATCGCTGGATGATACCTTTCTGACTGACCCTTTAGGGTATAATCCCTTTCCTTATGTGCATGTATGCAGCTAAGCAAACGACCGGCCGACCAACCAACCAACTAAGCAATCTAGTACCAATAAACAAATTAATCAATAGGTTAGCTGGACAGCCAACCAACTGATCAATGAACTCACAAACCGGCCAATAACCAAACAGCCAACCAACCAATCAACTAAACAGCCAATCAACTAACCAACCAACCAATTAAGCTACATATAAACAACTAAAAACTGTACAACCAACCAATCAAACAACTACAAAACAATCATAAAACCAAGCAACCAATTAATAAAGGAACCAGTGAACAAGAAATGGAGATGATGAAATCGAGAAATGGTGAAATGGATAAATCCTAGGTCTTTGTCGTAAAATCTTGAAATTTTCGGCGCTTGCGCCGGATCAGAAGCATTTTCCATCATTTTGACCAAAGTGCGACTAAAGCATGACACTTTTTATAGCCTTTTGAGTGAGAAAAACGTTTTTTCGAAAAAAGTTCAAATTTTATGATCTCAGTGGATCGAAAAACTTGGAATGAAAAACGTAGAAAAATGCGGATTTCGCCAGCTTTCCCATCGAATTTTTCGAGATTTAGATCGATTTATGTTGGATCCGCCCTCCTTCCCCCTTGGCCGAGTCATGGATACGGGCCTGTAAAGGGACTTTGTGCGAAAAACGTTTGCCCTTATGTCAACCTTCTAACAAAGAACCTCTTCAGTGACCTTCCAACCAACCTAATAAAAAGGTGTTCCGGTAGCCAAAGAAGCAAAATCAATGTCCAGTTATATTCTTGAGGAAGGATTGAGAATACCCATTTGTATCCTTTTCCTAATTTTGTTAATTTATATGCAAACCTTCTTTCCTGTGCTTGTATCTGAGTCTTTGTCTGGTGCATGCATCGTTGCCCATTCACTTGGCCGTTGAATATATTGTTGCATGCTCTTGATTGTAAGGTTGTCGTTACCTGGGTACACTTGCCTGACTTTGTAATTTAATCTTTAAGTGACTAGCCTCGTTACTCCAGCGACACTTTTGTCGGTCCCCAGCAAAGGTTCGTTGACTTCGGTCAAAGAGGAATGCCCATCGAATTCCCCTAGATTCATGACGTCATTAAATTCTTCTATGGTGTCCAATCAGGTATTGTTACACAGCAATTTTTCGAAATGAATTAGAGGCCGTTTAAAGCGAAGCAAAAACTGATTAACAATACATATAATGGACATATTAGTTTTGTTTTACAACAAATTGTAGTAAGCTGTCCACTAACCCATACATGCACTTAGGGGGAGTATTACTCCCGCTGAAGGGTCAGCTAGACAAGTACTGTCCGGCAATTTTGAGCTGATGAAACGTTTTTTTGCATCATTTTTCAGGTCAAAACCACTGAAGATGTCAAAATTTTTCTAGCACTTTGCGCCGGATTAGTACCTTTATGTACTTTTTACCCAAAAAAGATGCAAGAATGGATCAATTTCTTAATTTTTTAGTGCTTAAAGTGATATAATACAATCAAATCGGACTTGAAATGCTCTGAAAGTGCGAAATTGTGTACTTCGAAAAGACGTTTCATAAACTATTTTGACCATTTCGGTCATTTAAACAACAAAAAAATTTGTGAATGTTTAAGCTACTGTTTTGGATTTCTGAGATTTCAGCCCCCCCCCTCCACCCATCTCTGCCGACCCTGACCTTGTGCACCTATGCTGTAACTGCTTATGTATGTTTATTCTTGAACGGAGAAAATCGGCAGTTTTCATACCCTAGCTTGGCTTTATTCGAGAAAATGAGGCTTTTTGTGAGATTGAAATCTGTTTGATTCAATACTGCGGCTCTTTTTATATCTTGCAGGTTAATGGTTTCTATCGAATTTGTGACTAAATGATGTGAAGCTTAATACATAAACTTAAAATATATCAAAAAAGTTTCATATTTAAAGCCCAGTGGTGTTTATTTCATAAATTTTAGATTCTAGTTTGTCTTTATTTAATAAAGTTTTTTACAGTCAAACAGTGTTTTTTGGTTATTCTTTTGAGTTTTTGGCTATTTCATTTTCATCAGATGACTTTTTGATAATGTGCGCAGAATGCGAGTTTATTGACGTCGTGTTTGTCATTTCATGGTGAACCAGCATGTTATTTATTTCAAGCAAATTACACGCTCTTTGAATTTAATTTTGCAATATATTTCTTAGCTAAAATCCATTTAAAGATTCGCTTTACTTCACACATTTAAAACAAGCGATCGAGTTATCTAACGTCATAATTTTCACAGAATCATAGGTAGCGCGTTAGCGCATACCCATAATATACTTGGGTACCCCTAACACCTGTGCCCCCTACATCTGTAACAGGACACATCTGGGAGGTGCAGTTTTTTTCAAAGAGAGATAATAAAAAAGCTAGATGGAGGTTTTTTATTTTTGTTTACACGTATTACTGAATTTGTAAGGGGCGTGTAAAATTTTGGCTTAACGTTATAACATACAAACTTATGAAGGTTTTATCGCCCAGCTTGTACACAAGTCAGTATCAATCCCGCACATAATTTAATGGCGTAGATTTGCAGAGGTTAGAATTTTCCAGGCAACACTATTGTTTTTTGAATCTCGAGGGGAGTGCAAAGAGTGCAAAACATTGTTTGTGTAAAGGACGGCTTTGCATATCTTTCACGTATTATGCAATTATGCGTCACACATTAAGCGGAACTTTATTCATTCAACATACTTTGTAGGCAACTTTAAAAGATGCATTCATTTAACTAGTTTTTACATTATTCTGAATGATTCTTGCGATACTGATCTAATCTTTATTTTACTGAACACGAAATTAAGTTCAAGGCGCATGACTGCTGAGCACGAGAATGCTTTGCGTCATTAGATATTTTGCGTTTAGTTTGCATCACACTTTTTACAGAATAACGTTACAAGCATTAAGAACTTTTTACTGCAAAATTCTAGGAAACATAAAAACTCTTATCGGCCTTGCCCTACCCACTCGCGGGTACAAATCTTTAATATTTAATCTTGTATCGCAATCTTCGCTCGCATTCCTACTAAATATTTGTGTTTCAGAGAGCTGCGTTTGCCGTATCAACATTGTGTAATATTGGCATTAAACAA
Source organism: Mermis nigrescens (assembly GCA_036768485.1). NCBI lineage: Eukaryota > Metazoa > Nematoda > Enoplea > Mermithida > Mermithidae > Mermis > Mermis nigrescens. The sequence continues at coordinate 107,847 of JAVLUZ010000081.1, read as the reverse complement.
ATTACCGTAAAACCACAACGCACTTTTATATTTGTATGTGTGTAAAGATTGATTTTTGTTGCGGTTTTAATTTATTTCTGTCTGCGAACAACTCCGCTTATGAGTCCAGAAAAAATTTATCTGATTGCAATGTTTTAGGACTCAAGGGCTTCTTTCAGTTTACCTGCAAATTATTTTACACTCATTGTGGAGTTAGATCCAGGACTTTAAACTTTACAATGTAATGAATAGTTTAAAAAACAGGTTTTGTCTCAGTTTTCTCGATCAACTTCTCCCATTATAAGCCGGAATTAGTTGAATAGAATAAAACGAATAACGTTCCAGGGATACACGTCACAGCAAATCGCCTTTCAAAAGGACAATATTGAGTTACTTTTTGAGGTGTAAAGTTCGAAATCAGCGGTGTGATACGGAGTGAAAAAAACACGTTTTTTCCCTTTTTTGATCGGTCAACTTCTCACTTAGGATGCGGAACTAAAGTTTTTAACACACAGACGTACTGTAACTCAAAAGCTACAATTGGCTTAAATCAAATTTCTTTACACTCAATAAGGAGTTAGCTTCGGATTTTTAAATTTTACACTGCCGGCCCGCGAAAAAACATTTTTTTCACCTTTTTATCAGTTTGCCAACTCCGACGATTGTAAATCAAGACGCGGATAGTATACTAAAAGTAAATAAGACCTTAAAGTTACACGTCACACTTGGACGCGTTTCTTTAAACTCAAGGGTGAGTTAGGTGCTAAGGTGTAAAGTTTAAACTGGTGTAAAAACACGTTTTTCCAGATTTTTTGTCAGTCAACTTCTCCACTAGTGATGTCCCGGTGCCGCTTTTCTTACCGGCGCCGGTGCCGGTACTACATTAGCATATTATATAGTGTACTATGCTTCTTCAAAAAGGGTTAAATTTGTACCTATTTTTCACCGGATATACATATTAAGGGCGAAATTTCATTTGGCTAGTAACGACTTTATTATTTTTAATTTATGAATACATGTTATTTTTCTCACTTAAGCATTAAACAAACAAAAAATTGTAATAAAATTGAAATTCGAAGAAAAATAAAAGTTAAATAGTGTATTATAAGTTTAAGTGTAGCGCAATCAAGATTGGCTTGTGCAGTAGTTGATTCTTTAGTCAAATTGAAATTTGGTTTTAGTGCATTAGTTAAATATTCAACTAGTAAGAAACAAACGAGAAAATAGCCACAAAAACTTTTTGAGGTTAAATTATTTGAGTTTATCATTTCAGATTTTCAAAAGCATCTGAAAACAAACATAGGATATATTAGTAATGCAAATGACTTACAAAGAAGTTCATTTACAACGTTTTAACAGGCTTTTTCTGAATAATTTGCAGGAAAAGTTTTGCATAAAAACTATTTTAAAATTCTAGCTGCGTTTTACGGTCTTCTGCTCACGAAATGGAAAAATAAAAATGGATTTGATGAAATTAAGTTGAAAACTACTTTGTAGTACTCATCCTTCTTGCCTACAGATGGTAGAATTAGAAGAACTTTCCACTCTATATGTCGATGTTTTTAATTTTAATTCACTTTGTTTATTAGTGTCCACCCTTCTTGCTCTTAATTTATGTTTTCAATAAGATGTGTTTCGTTAAATAAATAATTCATTTTTAAAGCTCGAAGACTTGTTCTGAAGTTCAGTCAAAATGCTTCACCATGCTAATCAGAAGATTTTATTTAAAATATGCTACCTTTTTGCGCCTTTATTCATTAAATTGGTGATAAATGAGCTTCAATTATTCTTTTTACACTAATTTTTTCTCTTTATCTAGCACCGGCACCGGCGCCGGTACCAGCCTAGCACCGGCCCGGTGCCGGTGCTTAGGCACCGGCGCCGGTGCCGGTGCCCAAGACATCAATATTCTCCACTTATGATTCGGGCGGCGCTTACACTCCGCTCTTGGTCGGAATTCTCGTCATTTACTGCTGAGTTATTTCTGGAAGTGTAAACTAAAAGCTCGGTGGTCAATAAACGTTATAGCAATTATTCTGTCTGCCAAGTTCCCCACGTATGAATTAGTGTGTCCGCACTTATGTAAAACTAAAGAACGTCTCAAGGATTACACATCGCAGTAGGATGTACTTGTTTACACTGAATATTCAATTAGTACTGTAGGTGTAAAGTTCTAATTCTGTGGTTAAAAACCTGTTTCTGCATTTGTTCTGTTCACGATTGTCTTTATTATGTCTTTATTATGAGTAAGGACATGGTCTCAACTCTAAGAAGGCTTCGCGCTTAAGGGTCACACTTCCTACTGTACAAATTAGTTTGCACTCAATGGAGGTGTACAGTAGTCTACACTAATGGTTTACTTTGGTCCCAGTGCTGTGGAACTGTCAATTTTTTTGTAAAATATTATTCGGAACATCAGGATTACGAATCAGATTTTAATCAGTCGTTACACTCAGCAGTTGTGTAAAGTTTATCTTGAAAATTAACTTTAGCTACAGAGCATTGCGAAGGTGAAGTTTTTGTTAGAACGTTCTCCGAATCATAAGTATTTCCTTGTACTATCAGGAATACGAAATTGACTGTAAATCTCTTTACACCCTCTAGTTGTGTTAACCTTACGCTATAAGCTAACCTCATGTCTGTGAGCTTGTACAGCTATGCTTTATTACAAACTTTTCTCCGGAAAATCTAGGAAAAAGTTTCCTATGTGCGCAAAAAATCATCAGAATCTGCTAAAAATCAGATTTATGTAAGCAACAGAAAAATCAAAGTATATTCTGCGGTCTCTAAAAACAGAAGGTGTTCTCTCAAAACATTTCTTACTGGTTTAGTGAAGAGTAAGGCGGGAAACTTTAGCCTTTGCGAAGTGGCCGATTTACTTGGAGATCAGTATCGCATTTTCAAGACCATATGTAAATAATATTCGGTTAAGGCTCAATAGGGGAATTATGACATTCGCATCATGCTGTTTCTTATGGCTGTACACTTATACGTATACGTTTTACGCTAGCATAATTTGATGAGATGATGTAGGTTCATTTTTTCCTGTTTGGGCATTCTACAATGAGCTTTTAAAATTTCCGGTCTATCAGTATGCATTATTGCATTTATTTTCATGCTTATCTCGCTCACTTTTTCTGCGCCATGTCCTGAATTTTTCGGTGCAAACCTGTTTGTACATGTTTAGTGTCTTAGCGCGCTTCTATACCATCAAACATGGGCGTTGTATGTTGAGGGTATGCACTTTCGCAGAAGTTGAAACCCCCGTAGATTACTGTAGACCCCCATAATTCTATTTTTAGTAACATTTTTGGCAATTTTTGGTGATTTCCCCACTCGTCCCCAGAATTTTCTTGCTGCCTATGCATGTATATCAGTGCAAGAGCGGTCGTTCGGACTTTTATTTAGTTAAGGTTAGTAAACAACATCATTTGCAGTTTCCTTTAATTCAGATTGATCAATTCTTTTGGAAAATAAACTTTTGCGTTATTTCCCAAACTGGGGCCACAACTACCTTCTCTGTAGGCCACAGCATATACTTCGATTTATGTGTTGCTTGGATAAATCTGATTTTTAGCAGATTCTGATGTTTTTTTGCGCATATAGGAGACTTTTTCCTAGTCCCCTCCTCTTATGTCTCTAATAATCGGCTATTCCAAGTATATTTGTCCCTTTGTTTCATTTGAGCATTTTTTGCTGGCTCGAACTTACATAAATTGAGTTTTTAAGGGATTGTACTCAATTATTTGGCATGTAAATATATTTCTCAAGCAACAGGCATGTCTCATTTCTTGCCTTAATTTAATTGGCGGGCGGTCACCCCCCTCCAAATCCGCCATTGTCTAGTCGTAAAAAATGCGGTCCTTAAGCAGCGCAGGAACAGCGCACGAATTCACGTAATGATGCAGCAATTTAAATGATTTCCTACTCGTCCTTCTATTCTAACTTTGAAAAATGTTCGATGGCTCTGCGTGGGAACTTAGCGCTCAAACGGTATGTGGGCTCTGCAATAAAATTTCGAACGGACGGAATTTTTTAAGACGCGAAACTGTAAGAAGTAATTATCAACACATCCATATTTCGCACGTAAATACTGAGTTTGTGAGAACGTCTTAATTCTTTGACAGAACTTATCATCATTATTGTTTTTTATTATTATTATTATTATTACTATTATTATTATTTTCATTATATTAATGTTATTATTATTATATTTCACGATGTTTATTTTTATAATTATAATTATTATTATTTTATTTTTTTATTATATTATTATTATGATTACTTACTTTATTTATTATTAATATTTGTATTAATACTAATATGATAATTATTATTATTATGATAATTATTATGAATATTATTCTCATTATTCTTATTAACATTGTTTTCTTAATATTATTGTTATTATTTTGCTCTTTACAAGATTAATCATTCGCTCGTCCAGTCAGCTGACGCGGTCGAAAATGTGGTGAATGGCTTTCCCTTTCAATTGCGGCAGCATGTCGTCCAGTGGATACAGCTCACAGGGTTTTCTGGTCAAGGTCGAAGATGACACCGTGTTAGGTCAGATCATGCGTTGTGCGTGTCAATTTTGTTTTTGCAGAATTGTCGGTCGTTGCAGAAATGGTTGCGTGTTAATCAAAGAAATTGTGTGAGGCCTTTTGGCTCCTTTGAAATCAACTTCCACCGCTCCAAGAATTTCAGATTTTCCACAAAAATCGTGTGAAAGATGCAGTTCCAAGCGCTTTTAGCGATATTTACCTTCTAAAATGTCAAATTTCTGATTTCTCGCCATATTCGTACTCATTTTTATTATCTTTTGTTGGAGTGACTCGATTTTTCATACACATAGCTTGTATTTCTCATAGTTTTTCTTCGGAAAAATTGAATTTCCTCAGAAACTATAAATGGTCTTTTCGACGCTTTCACCCCGGTATTATCAAATGTGGATTTCACCAAAGTCGAAGTTTAAAGTGTTCGTGACTTTTCAAAAGTCTCAATTGTCAAAAAAGTCGGGAAAAGCAGTAGTTGTTTTATATTTTTGTCATTAAACTATCAGATGGTATAAAAAATTGTGGAAAAAACGGACTTAACGTAATTCTGTAGTATGTCCGACTAGACAGCAAGTTCTCCAGTTTCTAGGAACCTGACCGCTCTTGAAAACCCTCTTAAGCCCATGCACCGTATTTGTCAATCGACATCGCTGATCTCAAATCCGTTGTCTATTTTTAGGCTGCATGCATCGTTGTTACAATATACCTACAGTACACCTCAACACTTATTCAAAAATCATTTAAAAAAATAAATTCGTAAAATCGCCATAGTAATAAATTGACATCGCTGATTTCAAATTTGTTGTCTATTTTTAGCCCGCATGCACCGTTGTGTACCTACGTTACAGTATACCTACAGTACACCTCCGATTTTTTATTTCCAGATCTCAGATAACTTACTTCAGAATATTTATTAAGGTCATGGCACAAGATATTAATACGAAAAGCAAGCAGCGAGCCGTTTTCTCGTGCGAATTCGGTGGCTGATTTTACAGTTCTTGTTATATGGCAAAATTCATGCATATTAATATCTTGTGCCATGATGTTTATAAATTTTCTGAAGTAAGTTATCTGAGATCTGAAAATGAAAAATCTGAGATATACTATAGGTATACCGTAACGTAGATATAGAACGATGCATGCAGGCTAAAAATAGACAATGGATTTGAGATCAACGATGCAAATTTACAAATATGGCGATTTTATTTTTTAACGAAAATGATTTTCAAGAAAATGTTGAGGTGTACTGTAGGCTGTACTGCAACAACGATGCATGCAGGCTAAAAATAGACAACGGATTTGAGATCAGCGATGTCGATATACTAATATGGCTATTTTACTTTTTTAACGAAAATGATTTTTTAAAAAGTGTGGACGTACTCCAGTAATACCCTATCGGAAACAGTCGCGCAGTTGGCCTTCTGAATTCGGGAGGGGGCGAAAATTTTGAAGTTGGCTATGTCGGCAACCGTTTTTTTGACAGGCAAAAATAATGGTATTTTTGAACTTTTCTCGGCGAAATTGAAAGCATTCATCAAATTCAACTCGATTCCACTTAAATTAGATAATTACATTGTATTTTGGACTTATTAGCTGAAAATATGTGCTAAAATCTATCCTAGCGGTCTATCAGGTACGCTTTAGGATTTTTTAGTTTTTGATCAGGGGACCCTTGTTAAAAGGACACATACTTCCAAAGTTTTCAAGAGACAAGTCACCCCTCCCCTAACCCTATCTCCCACATTGCGTAGTAAGGGTTACCCGTTGAAACATGACTGTGAAGCACAGAAATCGTGCAGGGTCATTTAATGTAACCTCTTTGTGAAAAATATTGACTAATCTTGTTAAACTCTTGGCCTTAAAGTTAAGTCTAAATGTTTTTATTTTTTTTATTTTCTGCTACTGATTCGCAAATTGTCCAAAGGATTAGAATCCCGGAATCTCGAAACTGTGCGGACCACAAATAAATCTAAGTTTTTTCAAAGGTGTTTTTTTTAACTTTTTTGCCTTTTTTCCACGAATATGTATATTTATAGAGCTTGATTAATATAAACGTCAAAGCTATAGATACACGCTATGATCTTACCAGGGCAGCAAGAAAATTCTGGGGGTGCAACATTTTTCGAAGGTCAAGAAATGGCCTTAAAAATTGTGGTATGGCGAAAAAACACCATTTTCCGACGTTTCTCATCAAGCACTATCCATTGGCATCAAAAAATTGCGAAAAAAACGAAAAAAATTTTAAAAATTGAATTCTGGGGGGCATACCCCCAAACCTCCCCACGCCCAGGTATGGCTGTGATCCGTCTAGCGGGAGATCAGACAGAAAGTTTATCTTGCCAAAATGTTTCAAAAAATTATATAATTTCTGAAATACATAGGTACCTAGCGTAAAACTTATGTTTTTCCTTAGTTTCTGATAATTTTCAATCGTCTTTGCAAAAAATTTTGGATTTTCATTAATTTTTGACCTTAATTTTTGCCTTATATTCATACACGTACAGCATGGGAATTTTGGGGCTCAGGCGCAAAACATTTTTAAAAAGTGCCTTTTACGGCTAATAATTATGTGTATATATGTCAAAAATACTTTTTTTACATTTCAGGCAATACTCGTTCTTCCTATAACATCAAAACATTCAAAAAATCTAACAAATTGAAGAAATGAGTTTAAAAAATGAGTAAATTGTTCAGAATATAGTAAAAAAACTGTGCATATGGCGCGAAGCACCAAAAATTGGAGACTTCCATCAAAAATGAGATAAAATGCGTAAAAAGCACACTTTTTTCCAATTTTTACAAAAAATCGACAATTCTGATCTTCACAAAGAATTGTCTCTTTCCGTTCTGGGTGGGTCTGACGAAGCATTCGCATGTTTGCCGATTAAAATTCATGCTTTTTCACCTTTTTAGAAGTACATGCCATCGTTTTGCTAAGCTGATGTTTAAAAACCTGCTGCAGACATTATTAGTGTATAAATTGACTCGTGTTTACAAACGAATTAATTAGCAAACGTACTTGCTCTTTATTTTCGAAAATTTGCTTCCTATATCTCTGGAGGAATTGGGGGTTCGGACCGTACCTGGGCTGGGGTTGGATTGGGGTATGCATCCCCCTCCAGAAATTAAAATACCCTTCCCCAGAATTCAATTTGTGAAATTTTTTTGTTTTTTTTTCCGCAATATTTTGATGCCAATGGATAGTGCTCGATGATAAACGTTGAAAAAATGGTGTTCTTCCGCCATACCACCATTTTTAAGGCCATTTTTTGACCTTTGAAGAAATCTTGCACTCCCTTTTCCCTGGAACTTTCGTGGCGCCCACCTATGGTTCCGAACCCCCCAAAATTCGGAAAAATCGGAAAAATATCGCTTTTTAAACGTTATTTTGTGCCATTTTTGGCCTTTTTAGGCTAATTCCCCCAAAAATTGGTGTGGTCCCCCCAAAATAGGACGGCCAGCTATGTTGCTGCACAATTTCGGGAAAAGTCACTTTATTAGACGGCGAATCAAGCTCAGGGGCGTTTAGCTGTCTATTCACGATGCGTGTTATTTGTTTTATCTTTATAAACTATCGAAGCTGTATGCGCACATTATAACCATAGGTGGGCAGCAAGAAAATTCTGGGGGGTGCAAGATTTTTTGAAGGTCAAAAAATGGCCTTAAAAATGATGGTATGGCGATAAAAACACCATTTTTCGACGTTTCTCATCAAGCACTATCCATTGGCATCAAAAAATTGCGAAAAAAACGAAAAAAATTTCAAAAATTGAATTGGGGGGGTTATTTTGATTCACGGGGGGGGGGTAATTTGGTTTCTGTGGGGTGCATACCCCCTTACCCTCCACACCCAGGTGTGGTTATAACCATAGGTGGGCGGCAGCCAAATGCGGGAGTGTGCCGGGTTATCCAGGGGTTCCAGCCAGCCAGACCCGCCAAACGCCCACGTCTATGCGTGATTACAACGCTTTACGACGATCATAAAAAATCGCCCCTTCAATTTGGTGGTTTTATTATTTCAGCCAACCAAAGCGGTTGTGGCGTACGGAAGAGAGTAGCTCAGCAGTATAAAAGTGAAAAGCCGAGCGAGTCATCCAAACAGAGCGAGAAAATTTTGGTAGAAGACGAGAGTCCGCTGGAGCGTTCCACCTATTCGGATTACGCTGCCAATTTAATGGAAATGTCAATAATCGATTGCACCAATGTTCGCCCTACGGATTGACCGCTCTGGCCATCTTTTTTTCTAAATTTATTTTTCGTTCAATGTGTGGTGCTAATTGGATAATGAGTGACGGATATCGTGCCATGTGAGACGGCTTAAACTTGAAGGGTAGTAAGAACCATACGTGGGCGGCATCATAGTTCTGATGGGGGTGCAAGATTTTTTCAAAGGTCAAAAACTGGCCTTCAAAAATGGTGGTGTGGCGGAAAAACACCATTTTTAACGTTTCTCATCGAGCACTATCGATTGGCATCAAAAAAATTGCGAGAAAAAGAATTTTTCAAAAATTTAATTCTGGGGGGGGTATCTTGAACTCTGGGGGTGCGTGCCCCCAAACCCCCCGCCCCACGCCCAGGTATGCTGAGAACTGGCTTTGCGTCAATGAAATAGATGGCCATCATTTATGATAAAAAAACGCCAACTAAAGAAGCAGTGACGGATCTATGAAGTTCATAAGGGAAGTGGTGCCACCAGTGGCTGATACAGGATTTTTCTGACTGGAGCGGAACCTAAAATTTTACTCAAAGTGTCAAACATTGTCCGAAAAAAGTATATTATGCTTTGAGTTCCGGCTTTTTGCTGTCCTTTGATAGGCAGAATCATTTTTGATGCAAAAAAGTAAAAACTTTTCGAAATTTTCCAAATTTTTCTAATGAAAACCTTGTAGTTGGCCAAAATCATAAAAAATACACATCTATTCTTTATTGCGCCCAAATATCTTATGACGGGTGGGGCGGCCCTTCTCTAAGTCCACAGTGATTCCCATGACTTTTCCGAAAACAGTCGAAAATAGGTTCACAATTTGTCCTTCGCACGCGAAATAGCGTTTTTCTATGTTTTATTTTCGTACATTCTCAGTGGCGGATCCAGAATTTTCCTAAGGGGGCGGAGCCCCGACTTGGGCGAAAAAATTAGCCGTTTTAACCCGAAAATCGCTCAAAAATCTTTAATCTTGCGCACTATTTTGGGTCAATAGAGGGCCACCCCCCTAAATCCGCCCTTGTACATTCTTATTTAATTAACGTTTGAGGCAATATTTTTCCGAGAAATTTTGAATTCACTGGCAATTTTGCGCGGAGAAATCATTAAATTTCTTTGACTCCAGCGTAAATCAGGCGCCAAGCGCCGAAAATTTGTGAAATTTAGGCGGAAAGAAGTTAAAAGGTTTGATTTATTAGTCAATTTCCTGTATTTGTAGCTTTTGGGTGGAAGGTCGAAAAAAATGGCTTACGGATCGCCAGGAAAGTAAATAGATGCCATTAATAGAAATAATCAGGCGCGAAGCGCCGGAAAAATTTGTGAAATCATTATCACTGATGGCCAAAGATCATCGCGAATTACATATCCATCATTTATCTCCCCTTAAATCCGCTTGTAGAGAAGAATTCATAAAGAGTAGATTTTTTAAAAAACTTTGGGTATTCTTGTGAATTTTATGGCAGGTCCGACTAGCCGCAGAATCTGGCTCTGTTGCATATCGTGGTCATTCTCTGTTCTGATCAAGCCAATAAGTGTATGCAGTGGCGGATACAGGATTTTCCTAAGGGGGCGGTACCTCCTAGGGGAGGCGGAACCCTGACTTGGGCGGAAAAATTAGCCGTTTTAACCCGAAAATAGCTAAAAATCGCTCATAAATCCTTAATTTTGCGCACTATTTTGGGCCAATGAGGGGGCGGCCGCCCCCGCCCCTAAATTCGCCCCTGAGTGTATGGATGACTTCATGTATTGCAAAATATTGACGAAGAGATGGATTAAGTTTACACCGGATCGGCATGCATTAATTTCATACGGTTGTTCCAAATAAATCATTGGATTAATAGATCGCTTGGTTCTTTGAATGTGGATTATCGATTATTTTGTGCCGTTCCCTTGAATTTTGGTCAAAAACCTTATTTCTTTAGCTGTCGTCTTTTGCTAATTAAAAGCTTGATCCTCGCATCTTTCTGTTAAGTAGCAAGGAAGCTTAGTTAAGCCGAATTTCCGCTGATAAAAGGGAAGAACGTTCTATATTCGATGTTCTGGCTATAAACCAAGAATGTATTGTGCTGTGTAACAACTTGTAAACCAAATCGACTAATTATCTTGCGTATTGTGTCTTCCTGTAGTTTTTACGTAGATATTTCATCATTTGTTCATTATTTTGTTTTATTTTGTCGCATTTGTTTTTATTCGGCGTTTGCTTCAATTTCTAGTCATCTGCGCCCTCAACACGCAAGCTTTTTTCTCGTCCCTTTGTACATTGCTCATTTAATGATTTAACGTGCCACGGGTGATCCAAACATGTGTAAAGCGACTTTTAAATTTTACTTGGATACTACAAACTGTCGTGCAACTGTAATGTGTACTGACTGATGTGCAGGCACGTAGCTGGCCGTCCTATTTTGGGGGACCAACACTAATTTTTGGGGGCTAAACCCAAAAAGGCCAAAAATAGCACAAAATGACGTTTAAAAAGTCATATTTTTCGATTTTCCTGAATTTTGCGGTGGTCCGGACCCCATCCCCAGAGCTACGTGCCTGTTAATGTGTAGATCGCTTGATTTATCGTCTAATTGCTGTATTAAATAGAAAAATATTTGTATTTTAAAAGTTTCTGGGACTGCCATAGCAGAGTAGGAGGAGTACAAGGTTTACATCGAGCGTTACCAATGTGTTCTGCTGCTTTGTCTGGATAAATGTAAAGTTGGCGGAATCTACAGAGACGAGCAGCAATTTGCCAGGTTAATTTCCAGCCTTTGAGTGAGAGGCTACAAAAGTAGTTTTTAGGAGGCTACGCGCTACTCATGATCACGATTAACTTTTTATAAATTCTAAAGCATACAAATTAATTGGAATTCCGTTTGACTTAAAATAGCTTTTTTCATCTGTTGGTCACCGGATTACTTAAATGGCTAAAATATCACGAAGTTTTTGCAAAATGTTTGTTTTATACAAAACGATCCATTTAAAATGCGACGACAAACTTGCATAATTGGCCAATAAAATTCTGAGGTGCATCACACATAGCTCATTCGCGTACCTACTTATCATATGCCTGGGTGCCCCCTTAGGGTTCTTATATTAATTTCTGCTTCAGAAAGGACCTACAGTCCGGTCCACAAATAATGGTGCACAAGCGCTTGTATTGCAAGGATCTCCCAAGCAAAATTCAAGCGAATAAGATGAAATTGACAAAAATTTGTCAACCCACCTTGACAGAATCGCTAGTCAATTTTTTGACAAGAATTTGTGCACAAAACTAAGCCGATGGATTTATTGTTCATGATTGACAGTTACTTTTTTTAATGACAAGAAATTGTCTCCAGGGTCTTATATCTGCTGTGCTTACTGTGTGCAAGTCTGTTGATTTTGATACCTATATACTGTAGGTACCTATGTACATATGTACGTATATTCAAAATAAATTAGAAAGTACTCGGCTCATGAAGATGAGGTGAAAATATTGTGACATAGGTACCCAAGCATAAATATTCTCAGTAGGTGTACTGCGTACTTATGTTTAGAACGTAGCAAGAGCATATTTTTCAAATATCACACATGAATATAAATGTGCAGAGCGCTTACCAAAGTACCGTGTACGCCTATAACGATATTAAATAACGCTGCATAATAGTTGTTTATAGGTGAGGCAGTGGCGCAAAAGCTGTTAGAGGTCAAACTACAGTATGCATAATGGCAAGCTTTCCGTGCTACCCTCTGGGAATTAGGCCTGATGATTCTAAATAACTTTTTAATCGAAAAATTGTGTAGAAGCAGAAGCCAGCAGATGTTTTGTTGTTTTTGCTACAGGCAAGATGTATTAAAACATTTCAAAGTAATTTTTCATCCAAATTTAGTGATTAATTCAAAAGGATAGAATTTTTATCTCATGAGGGAAAAATTACTTTCAATAAAGAATATTGTACAAAATTAATATTCTCTTTTTTGCAATAAATTAAAATGATCAATATACATGGTTGATTGATGAATTATCAAGTGTAGCATTAGGTCTTATACGCACATAATTCTGATGTTATAAAAATATTGAACTAAATCGGAACAATAAATACAGCAATGAAAAATGTTGAAATCGAAAAAGGATTTATGTACTTTACTGTAGAAAGTACTAAGTACTCATTTAAAATCTAGAATTCATTTTTTTAAATATTAGAAAATTCTATTTCAAATCAAAACTTGTATTAAAATCCAAATTTAGGCATTCAAGAATTCAAAAGTCAAAGTGTTTTTGAATTAAGCAGAATAAAACCTTTCTCTGTGATAAATGTCTTCAAAAACATTTTAAATAAAAGGTTTTGCGGAATCTACATCTTAAACAGGATGTGAAAATAAAGGCATTTAGTCGGCTGTTTTACGAAACCCACCCACTCTCGTTTATTGCATTTCACAAACATCATTCTCCTGGGTCCAGGCGACCATATTTATATATGTACACTTTAACTTTATCTTTATCTTTATCTTTTTAGTTCCTTTATCTTGCAAATTATCTTTATCTTTATCTTTCTCAATTTTTTATCTTTGTCTTTATCTTTATCTTTATCTCCTAGATTTTTAAATTTCAACTTTATCTTTATCTTTTATCTTGCAAAAAATCCTTATCTTTTACAACACTAAAGTTTACCTACCTACATCTTTTATTCTTAAATTCGGATTGATGAATCTGTAACTTATTATGCTGTGACGCTTGAGTAATTTATAACTGAGTTGCGACCTGGCAAAAATTGGTCGTTTTCTTGACTTAAATTTGCAAAATTCTTGTCAAATGCCTGTTATACAAGAGAGATACAAATTTTTGCCAGATTCTTGTAATACAAACCACTTGTCTCTTGTGCATTGTTATCTGTGGACCGGACTGTACACTGGCACCAGTGTGCACTTCAGAAAAACGGTCACTCCGGGTCAGTGATATTTTGTTTACCATTCAGTAAATAAATCGATGAACAGGAGTGACTATTTTTCTGAAGTTCAAAAGAGAGGTCACGGAAGTGCAGTGACCGTTTTTTTTAATTTTAATAAAAAGTTCACGGAACTGCAGTGACCGTTTTACTGAATTTCAAAAGAAGGCCATGGAACAGCAGTGACCATTTTCCTGAATTACAGAAAACAGGTTACAGAAGTGCAGTGACCAACTTGGGCAACAACAAAATCCTGGGGTTCCACTGTGGCAAAATCGCCAAGAATTTAATTCTGGAGGGTCCGCTAGATTCTCGGGAGGGGAGGGGTTGGTAACCAGACCCCCCCACGCCCATGTGTGGCAGTGACTGTTTCCCTGAGTTTCAGAAAAGTCTATGAAGTGCAATAAATTATGTTATGGGCACACATTGGCGCAGAGGGATTGTCTCTGTCGCCTAGCTCACAAAATAATCGTGCATAAATGTATATGTCATCTAAATCTTTGCATACATTTTACGTCTTTTCTAATCGTTATGCAGTATAATTACTTAAGATAAGGCATCACAAAGTACACACGCATGTTTCTCACATTCAACACATATACAGGCGATTCTGAGACAGATGCAGACGAGCACTAACCATCTTTTTCCGTAAAATGTACCTACGCATTATTTTCTTGACATAAGTAAAGCTGCAAAAACAAAGCCAGCATTCAGCACATCGCATACAGTAAGGCAAGCACTACACATATTACGTATACTGTAATTCGCAAACAGACGTATAAATGTTGTAATACTCAGACATACTGTAATGTAAAATCATGCAAAACTTTCTTTTCACACGGCACACCACATGCTTAAAGTTCTCCTCTGGGCCTCCAAAACAATTCAAATGGAAAAATACAATAGCCGCCAAGACCAAGAACAATAGACAATTCCAACGTCCGCCTAAAGCCTGATTTAATGGTAGATAAAGTGAAATCCGTAACGTTTTGTTGGTGTATGTTTTTAAGATTTCATCGTACGGCAGCGTAATAGTAAAACTGGAATATTTGTGTTAGGGTCGAACCTGAGGGCTAGGAATAAGCTTACTTTGGAAATAAGGGCAACCCTTGTTTAATTCCTAGCAGAAGAATCATCGATTTAGCATTGACATGGCGAGCAGCGCCTAACTTTAGCATATTTACAGTTGATTAAATTATATTCTGTTATTTACTGCATCAGTTATTCACAGTAAGCATTCGCTCACATACACATACATATATTCGTACATATAGCATATAACATTGTATTCGGTCATTTCCTTACATATATAAGCACAGATTATGCAGTGTAAAGTTTTGTTAAGACGCGAAAATTGAGAAAATCGTGCCTTTATTTGAGCAGTTTGATCACATTATCGAGCAGGCTAAAAGAAAATGGTAACAGAAATGCAAGCAGATGAGTTAGATAAGCTCATCACTACAAAAATGAGCAAAATTATTCAAGATCAGTTGAAAGACATAAGACAGCACATTCAACACAAGGATGAAAACAATGCCGCAAATTTATCGGCAATCGATGATCTTCGTTTATGCAACATAAGAAATAATTTTGGTTTAATTGTACGCAAACGCACACCTGAAATATTCTCGGGCAATTTAGGTGAACACTTTTCAGAGTGGATAACAAAATTTGAAGAATACTTAGCGATGCAAGGCATCAAAGAAACAGACGATGCACTCAGAAAAACCTCTCTGGAATCATTCTTAACAGGAGCAGCCTTAGCACACATAGAAGACATGAAGCATACACCCAATCCGCCACAGACATATGATGCATACAAACAGTCACTCAGTGACGCATTTCCTAGTCATAAGGATTCAGACATACAGCAAATAGTTCTGATGGAACGTAAGCAAAAGCGTACAGAATCTGTATCAGAGTACTTATCAGAACTCAAGCGTTTAGCCCGATTAGCTTATCCAAGTTTAGACTTGAGAACACTTGAAAACATTGTAAAACCTTTGTTTCAAAGGGGCATTTTGCCAGAAATCAGAGACGCGGTAAAATTACGCAAATTTTCGAATTTGAATGACTTAGTTCAAGCAGCTTACTACGTTGAAACACAGATTTTACGGGATGATATTCTCCCTAATGCAAACATGTCGAAAAACGAGCAGATTCTTCAGGTTAACACACAGAGTAGCGTAGAAAAGGCACTCGAAAAAGTAACCAAACAGTCAGAGATCTTAACGTTTGCTACACTGAATGCCTCTGCAAGCCAAAATACAGCTAAGCAAGGAGCTTTTCAAAATTTGCGTATGGAAAACACACACACACAGATTTTCTTATAAAGCACCACATCAAAATCATGGGCAGTCAAATCAGAATTCACGCACAAATCAGTTTTGTTATATTTGTGAGCGTACCAATCACACAACTCGAGAATGTAGAGCTAAATGCAGATATTGTAGTTTAACTGGACACAAATCTGATAGTTGCAGGAAAAAGCCTCCTCTAACAGTTACTTGTTTTAAATGTAATCAACAAGGACATATAGCATGCACATGCAGAAGCAATGCTACATTTAATACACCTAGAGTACAAACAAATCACACAAATCATCGCATTCCACAAAATGTTAATCACATAGATTTAACGCAATCAGATGACGCTGATATTCAATTTCACTTACAAAATTCTCAAATTTTGACAGTCATGAGTACGCCGGCATCATCGAACAGCGATAGCGATGGAAATCGACGTGGCGATTCATTCTCGTTCCGCGATATTAATAAATTTTTGCCGGCGAAATATCGCATTACGAGCAATCCGTGTGTGGCGGAATGGCAGCAACTGGAAATCAAGGATCTCGTCAGTCAAAGCGATTTGGATGGCTTGAGATCCAGCATCGAATCGTCGAATTTGATTCAAGCCAACTCGCATTTTAAAAAGTCGCCGGAAGTTTTTCAAGAAAGAGAAAATGCGGTCTCTCCGCTGCTGAGCAAATATCGCCGAATCGAGCGGAAAATTTTACTGCCAGCTCAGAAGCAAGAAATGGCAGCTCCTTCGCCACCGTCAGTCAAATATCGCGTCATCAAACGGAAAATTCTATTACCGACGCCCGCTCCCAAAAAGCGTTTAACGATCCAAATTGGTACGCATGCCAAACAGGCAATAAATGAATCTGTACACAAAAAAGTTCACCAAAAAGTCGGAGAACGTGATGAAAAATCGACTCAAAATGAAAAATCGAATTCAGAGCAATTTGCATCAAAAGCATTCCATTCACATTATAATTCAATAACACAAACATATTTGCATTATTTTTTCATTTTCATGGCATTTCTCATGATTTTTACACACATAGAAGCAAATAATACATATCAGCTTTGTTTACCGAACAAACTTGGTCACCCATTAGATATCCCTACGCATATATCGTGCATGTTGCCTGAACTTAATTATAAGCCTGTTTTATTATCTGCTGTTATTTACGTGTCTCGTACAAAACCTTTTACGGCATATGCATATAAGTGTAGCATTATATCACATACAGTATGCACGTTTACAAGTTTTTTCGGCTGGTAAAGGAATCACAGCACAGGATACCGACTTTCAGATCGTTACACCCCAACTTTGCAGCAAAATAGCATCAGAAAAAATTTTCAAAAATCAAACATTAAACGAAACTTTGCCACACATTTGGTCAACTCATAATAATCTACAAGTTCATTTTTATTGGTGCTGTAAAACCTTTTGTGAAACTGTCACGAATGTTATCATCAAATTTGGCGAAATAGCAACATATGACGGAAAAACTATGTTCAGCAATCTGGGGGATGTTGCGGGTTGCATACCTCAAGCTGGATTCTGTAGCTCTAACAAAAATCTAATCATTTAGCAAAAAATGCAATTTAAAGACATGTGTCCATTTGAGCGTAAAGGTGTATATAACATTTCACTTATGCATACACACATAATTGTAGAAGCATTACAAGGCGCATTTAGTGTAAAACGCGAATATTTTTCCGACCACACATGTCTTTATCTTAGTGGTTCAATTGAGACACATCAAGGAATTTTAATAGATACAGGCCTAAATATGTCAGCATTTAAACATAGAGAAAGTGCATACGATATCATTACACCAAATTTAGCAGATCCGATAAATGCTAAATTAAATTATTTGGAGCAAAAAATCATTCAGTTTGAAGCTCAGAATTTTCGAACAATTTGGTTAGAATTATGCATGCAGGCACAGCGTCATTTAGACTTAGTATGGCAGATTTTAAAACTCGACGCTACACTTGGCGCTCGAGCGTTCCTTCAACGTACAGATATAATTGCACAATTTTGGGGTGAGGCCCTAGTATTTTGGAATTGCCAAAACGTGACTGCAACAAAAATGTACAATGATTTTTGCATAAATGACACATGTTATCAGTATATGCCTGTCGAGATTGAAAATCGCACTATGTTCATTATTCCCGGAAGCAATGACTTAATAGCTTCAAGCCCTATTATTTCATGTAATACCGGAAAAGTTGCATTTCTAAAACAGCATGACACATGGTTTACAAAATCAGGTACAGCACACGTGAGCCGCATACCAGTACAAATAGCATGGCATGAAAATTTTTCTGTTTTTTACTTTAATTCCTCAAAAATTTTTGACTACACAGCATATGATCCCATATACGTTGTTCATGATCTACAAGACTACATTTTTCGCACACATAAAATCGAAACACTTGTCAGTAAGATCGTAAACTATACATCTGAAATGGCATTAAATTCTGCATCAGTATATGAAGTTTTGACAGGCGGAGGCAAAGCTTTTGGTAATACTATACTAGGAGCAGGAGAAGCAGTTGAACATATATTTTACGGCACACAAAAAGGGGCTACAGAAGGGCTTAATAACATTCTAAAAGGTCCGCTTCAAGTTATAATAAATATTGTCATTATCATTGTCGTATTAGGTGCAATTATTTTTGCAATCATATGGGTGCAAGCACATTTCGGTTTTTGTACTTCTTATTGCCCCTATTGTCCGTCAGCACCCAAAAATTCATCGTCTACAAACAATATCTCATTAGGGCATGCACTCATTCAGCTTGCAAGCATGAACAAACATACAAGTAACACCGATCAGCGTACACAATCCACTCATACTACAACTCTTAATACTACAATTTTTCATCTTAATATTAAATGTTCTCCGCACATTCGAATCACTCTTAATAATATGCTTTGCACTGATGCAATGATTGACTCAGGCGCCGCACATTCATTAATCGATAAAAGTGTTGCAAACAAATTAAGCAATACACAAATTCGTCCATGTATCATTAACGCATTTGCCGCTAATAATCTTCCTAGGGCCGTATGACAGAACGCGGAATAGTGCTATTCCAGGATAAAACAGTGGGATAAGACGGCGGAATAAAATATTTCGGTATCACAGAAAGCGGAATAAACAGTGATATTCCAGAAATAAAGTTGGTATGACAGAACGCAAAATAGCGCCGTACCGGGCGCTAACCTCAGGATAAAACGGCGGAATAAAAGTAAGCGGTATGACAGAAGGCGGAATAAGTTATCTCGGGAATAAAAACAGCTGCTTTTATTCCGCCATTTTATACCTGGTCAGAGCAGTTATAAGTCAGCGGAATAGTAGTAAAAATCGTTTCTAACGCGGTCTTAAAGGGTGTAAATGTGTCAAAAAATTTTAATAAGATAGTTAATCAATTCCTCTTTATCCAGAAATTCAATATTGTTGTTCTTGCTTGTATTAACGATCAAAAAGATGCAGAAATTTTTCTAGTGCGTTTGCTCCACGAGTGCAGCTCGTCTAGTTGAACTCTTGGTAGAGAGATTTTAAAATTTTTTGATCATGCATTACTAAATACGCCAAGTAAGTATAATCAACAAGTTGACAGAAATATTCACCATGAGTACACAAAAAAGTAGTTTTCCATGCGCAAACTATGATAAATTTTTTGATCTCGATGGAAATGGTTTATTTTTATTTTTGTTTTCCGTAGAAGCAAGCAAGCGCCTTCATTGATCCGAATTATAAAAAATTTATTTGGTAACATTCAGAAGTCTCAAGTCAATTCCATGCATCAGTGCACAAGTTACACGCGCGCTACACACAACGTTGTATTTACGTCCTATGATTTTGAACAAATAACGTGATGTGATTACAGTATGCAGTATGCGTTAGACAGGCAATCTATACACAAAACCAATGGAATGCATAGCTTAACCCTGGGATAGATTCAGTTATCCCAGGAATAGCTATTCCTCGCGTATTTCGCGTTCTGTAATACCGAATTTTCGTATTCCTGGGATAGCTTATTCCATCCCTTGACCCAGGAATAGCTATCACGAGAATAAGTTTTATTACGAGAATAGCTATTCCCGGAATAGGGCTGATCCCAGGAATAACTTATTCCGCTTTCTGTCATACGGCCCCTATAACATTGCATGGCTGTGTATACATAACTGTCAAAGTTGCAGACATAGAAGAGACTATCGTGGCACACATACAAGAAAAATGCCCAGCACCCGTACTTTTGGGGCAAAATTTTTTAAATCGTTTTTTGTGCATATTTTGTTAGCAATGAGTACAAGCATGTCATATTTAAAAACGAGAAAATTCCATGCGAAGGTCTTTCGTACAATTCGCCTAGAAAATGAGGAGCGATTCATCTTGATGATCACATGACAATACCGCCACACAGTATTTCCGAATTTTCAGTACCTATATCGGCATTATACTCATCATCAAACTTAGTTCAGTTTTTGCCTTCACAAACATTGTACGAAAAATTTGGTATCTGCTTTGCAAGTTCTATCACAAACCCAGCAGATAATCGCATTTTAGTATCTGTGCTATATCCGCAAAAATATGCAGTTTTACTTTTTCATAAAATGCATATTGGAAACATAAATGCAGTACAAGATTCTTTCGTGTATTCAGACAAGCATACACGCATTCAGTCAGACATTCACACTGAAAAATGGCTGCAGGAAAACATTGATTTACAAAATACAGATTTATTGGAGGCCAAAAAATTGACTTTGATACAAACATTAGCTAAGTATCCAAATTTGTATGCTAAAACTGCTGAAGACACTGGTCGCACAAACATGGTAGAGCACTGCATAGACACAGGGGATCATAGACCTATTCGTCGATTACCTTTTTGTATTTCACCAAGAGAACGTGAAATTATTCAAAAAGAGGTAGAAAAATTAGAACAACAAGGCATCATTCAGAAAAGTAATTCTCCTTGGTGCACCAATACAGTTTTAGTGCCGAAAAAGGATGGTGGGTACAGAATGTGTATTGATTTTTGTGCACTGAACAAAGTTACCAAAAAAGACAGCTACCCTATTCCTCACATACACAGTATATTGGACACATTAAAAGGTGCAAAATATTTTAGCATATTAGATCAAGCAAACGCATATTTCACAGTACCAATCAGTCAAGCAGATCAGGAAAAAACAGCTTTTAATGCATTGAACAGCCACTATGAATTTTGATATTTGCCTTTTGGTTTGTGCAACGCGCCGAGTACATTCCAACGTCTCATGGATGTTCTCCTAAGCGGCATACAATGGAATATCTGCATGGTATACATCGATGATATAATTAATTTCGCAAAAATGCACTCCGAAATGCTTTACAATCTCGAGCAAGTACTTAGTCAATTACATCGAGCAGGCTTAAAATTACGCATCCAAAAATGCAGATTTTCCCAGTCACACGTAAAATATCTTGGGCACGTTATTTTGGCACATGGCATTTTGCCTAATCCCAAAAAAATTGCTGCAATAACACACATATCGACACCTCTGAACATAAAGCAAGTTAAGTCTTTCTTAGGACTTCCATCATATTATCGTCGATTCATTCCAAATTGTGCGAATTTCATTTCCGCTCACTCAACTTTTGCGCAAGAACCAAAAATTTTCATGGGGCAAACAGCAGCAGAATGCATTCGACATATTAAAATTTCTGCTTGTAAACGCACCTGTCCTACAGTATCCAGATTTCGCCAAACCTTTCATACTTCAGACCAATGCGTCTTGAGTCGGCATTGGCGCAGTTTTAGCGCAGATAGGTCCTGATAATCACGAGCATCCTATTGCATTTGCAAGTAGAGGCCTAAAGCCAGCGGAACTTAATTACGGCATCACAGAACTTGAAACACTCACTGTGTATACTTTTGTTGAACATTTTTGCCCATATTTGTTTCAACAGTCAATCACAGTATATACAAATCATACGTCCGTTAAATCAGTTTTGCATAAAGAATATCCATCAGGCAGAATAGCTCGGTGGGGTCTAGCTTTGTCAGCTTACAATCTAGACATCCAACCTCGTAAAGGATCGAAAAATCAAAACGCAGATGCTTCATCTTGCTGTCCTATAGAAAATCAGGCACAAAACGCAGACATTGAAAGTTTAAACACACATCCCGCATCACAAGTGTTTTCTTCCGGTTTAGAAGAAGAGGCTACTGACACCAAAGAATTTATTAAAAACATCAAGGAATATGAAATGTCTGACAAACAAACGCATGACATTATAGAACAATTAAATGATCCTACAAGCTATGCGCACAGTCTTTACACCTTAATTGATGGCATTCTACACTGTAAATTTAATAGCAAGAACAAGTAGTATGTCCCGCATGCACTTAAACCATCAATATTGCAAGCAAATCATGACAGCAAATTTGCAGGTCATTTTGGGGCTCGTAAGACATTCAAACTCATAAATTGCAGATACTTTTGGCCTACTATGAGACATGACATTGCAAATTATTGTAAAATATGTTTTGACTGCCAAATGAACAAGCCTGTACATTGTAATATTCAAGCTGAGCTTGTTCCTATACATGCAACAGGTCCTTTTCACAGAGTAGGTCTAGATTGTATTGGTCCGCTACCTATCACGGAAAAAGGCAATCATTTCATTATCACTTTTGTCGATTATTTTAGTAAATATGTTGAAGCTGTCACAGTAGAATACATCACAGCATACACCGCAGCCAAAGTTTTTGTTACACATATCGTTTGCAAACACGGCGCACCATCAATAATTCATTGCGACAGGGGGACAAATTTCACATCTATTCTGTTCACAGAAATTACTCGCTTATGCAATACACTTAAAGTACATATGACCCCCTATCATCCGATTTCTAATGGAGAAATCGAACGCACTAATCAAACACTGATCACTTGCATTCCTTTTTATGTTGATACTTGGCAAAAAGACTGGGACGAATATTTGCCGTTCGCAATTTTTTGCACAAACATACATATACATGATACCACAGGTTTTTCGCCATTTGAACTTATTTATGGCCGGGAATCACTCTTGCCATACGACTCAGTTTTTCAATTTACGCCAACCCCATATATGGATCTTGGCAATTATGCAAATGAGCTCAAACATTTTTTCACGCTTGCATACGCTAAAGCAAACGCAAATATTACACACGCCCAAAACAAGTATTCTGCACAATATAATCAAAAAGCACACAAAATTTTGTACAATATTGGAGATCTTGTACTTCAAGTTTCACACACTGTTTTGCAAGCGCAAGCACAAAAATTAGCAAACAAGCACAAAGGGCCTTTCAAAATTGTTAAAATCATGCATCCAAACATTGAAATTGAAAATTTACAGACACATAATACACACATTGTACATGTCAACTACACTTTGCTGTATTCTTCTCGAAATTAATTTTTCTTTAAGCTCCACCGCCTCCATTACTTTTGCGCCGTACACTCTTGCCAAACCCCAATTGCACAAAAACTCTAAGCCCACCAATCGCACGCATAGACGAACGAGGCCGTTTGTCAGGGGCCAATGAGGATGTTGCCTAGCTCACAAAATAATTGTGCATAAATGTATGTCATCTAAATCTTTGCATACATTTTACGTCTTTTCTAATTGTTATGCAGTATAATTACTTAAGATAAGGCATCACAAAGTACACACACATGTTTCTCACATTCAACACATATACAGGCAATTCTGAGACAGATGTAGAGGAGCATTAACCATCTTTTTCCATAAAATGTACCTACGCATTATTTTCTTGACATAAGTAAAGCTGCAAAAACAAAGCCAGCATTCAGCACATGGCATACTGTAAGGCAAGCACTACACATATTACGTATACTGTAATTCGCAAACAGATGTATAAATGTTGTAATACTCAGTCATACTGTAATGTAAAATCATGCAAAACTTTCTTTTCACACGGCACACCACATTCTTAAAGTTCTCCTGGCCTCCAAAACAATTCAAATGGAACAATACAATAGCCACCAAGACCAAGAACAATAGACAATTCCAACGTCCGCCTAAAGCCTGATTTAATGGTAGATAAAGTGAAATCCGTAAGGTTTCGTTGGTGTATGTTTTTAGGTATTCATCGTACAGCGGCGTAATAGTAAAACTGGAATATTTGTGTTAGGATCGAACCTGAGGGCTAGGAATAAGCTTACTTTGGAAATAAGGGCAACCCTTGTTTAATTCCTAGCAAAAGAATCATCAATTTAGCATTGACATCTCTCTTAGAAGATAAAATACCCAAAGATTACTGTAGACCCTAGGTTTTTCAAAAAGTGCCGGACAGTATTTTTACTGTAACTGCTGTATCTGACTAATGAATGCCTATCTTGCATACAGAAATTCGAATTAGGAAATAAGTTTTAGCACAGGTAATTTCATTACATACATGTGGCCGCATGAAGCTATATAAATAAATAGGTATAGGTACCTAATTTGCACAAATGCGTAGGTGGGTACACATTTGATTCCAATAGCTGCTATTCGCCCATTTTAGACTTTAGGAAGAGACTCATTTTGATATTAGTCGGATGAGACCACTCATGGGCAAGAGGGGTCTTGATTATCCGAGAATTTGATAGACTACCAAAAATTGATAGATTCTCATATTTGAATTTTTGGTGCTATGTTTAAGCGAGTTTGCCCCATTGGACCCCCTGTGATTACTCTAAAATATTTAGTAACTATAGGTAGATAACTCACCTATGTCCTGAATGTAGTATCAGATTAGAAGCACAGAATAATACTATCTAGAATTTAATTCGTTGATTAGTAAAACTCAGAAATAATCAGACAATAAAGTCGATATTAAATCTGACAATACTAATCCTGACTATACGATACTATACTGATTGTACTGATATTAATACTAATACTGATTTCATACAAAGAATCCGATACATTTATAACAGAAAAATAAGTAGGTGTACATATTCACGAAAATGACTTGGTGAATCTTGAAAATGTCAAAAGGCAATTATTGTTCTTTGGAATGTCAGCTTTAGTGGTCTTGTTGTGGGCGGTGTCATCAAAATGTCACTGGGATAGCGATGAATGGATTGATCATTGTTTCATGTGGTCTGTCATAGTAAATTGCATTCTTACTATTACTATCAGCTTATGACGTCTCTTTTCTACTACTACAATGTGGAATTTTATTATTATGAGCTTGCTGAAATGATGTAATCTTACTAGTGTACTGTTCAATGCTTTCTCCAGTTTAATTATTCATGTAACATAACACATGCACTATGAAATTGCAATTATTTGCAACTACTCATCAGAAAATAAAAAATAAAAAACTCGAATAAGTAGTTATCATTTATCAGTATTCTCAGTAGTTACGCTCATTGTAAAATTTTTGTCTCTCTGTTTATTTTGGCATGTCATTTTCCTAACACTCTTCTTCACCCTTCTTCAAAATTTTGCTTTTATTTGATTCTACATTTGCCCCCTTTTCCTTATTTTTCGAATTATTACAATGTTCACAACAACTTTGAGCTTTAACTTAATTTTTGTAAAATTCATTTATTCCCTTGCGCAATGTCTCAGAATTTCTCATCAAATGTGGCAGATTTTGCTGTCTCTTTAAATTTACATAATTATAATGTTCATGTCAAAAGTGATTACACTTTGTTGCTCGATGCCAACATTGTGCAGCCAAATGATTAATCCCGTTGCATACGTAACACCTCCGTGTGCTGTCAATCTGTTTCTTATACCAATACTCGTTACTTCTATGCCCGGCTAACTTGAAGCAAACACTTGTAAACACCATTTTGTCTAAAATAGGTACATGTATATTTTTTTAGCAGTTAATATATTTTTACTCAGATAAACAATCAGTATAAGAGAGGTATATTGATAAATTTTCATATTGCATATAACTTTATTTCGCTAAATCACAAGGCCTCAGGATTCCCTGAGTAAAAGGCCCAATCTGAATCCGTGCAGCTTATATCACTCTGGCTCCTAATCTCATCAAGGATTTCTTCTGGCGGAGGGAAATAATTCACTGGATTAATTAAATCTATTATATTTGTAATTTGAGCCAGTAAGATGTTACTCCAGAATATTTCAGCAACTGGGCTCAAATTCTCCTTAATTCTTGTTACGACTAATCCAACTGAAATTTCCTCATTTACAAGTAGATTCCAGATATAATTCTGGAACATGCATCCCGCTTCTCCTTAATTCAAAAACAGGTAGCTGGCACACCAGGCTTTTCCCTCTTCAGACATCATAGACCACAATTCGATTCCCAGAGACAATTTCTGCCCTCTCCTCATCAAATCCATCCGTATTTTGTTGTACCTGATAACTGACTCTCACTTCATTCACAAATTTCGTAAGATGGTCTATTACACTCTGAGGAGATGCATCCATTCCTTAAATATAATAAATACTTACATCTAAATGCACACAAAAAATAAATATGATAATTTTATAGCATATAATTTTCACTATTAATTACTCTATTTACAGCAATCAATCAGTTTCATAACTCTCTAGTTGATATCTTTCTGGATGCTTTCTTCCACGTTATCGCTTTACATAAAGCACAAATTAATTTGAGTATATAAGGTAATAATATTATCGTTATTATAAGAAGAACAATCAAAACAATTAGGGCTTTTAAAGTTTTTATCCAATTAGATCTCAGAAAACTGAAATTAAAGTCGAAATCAAACATAAAATTATCTGAATTTTCTGTCACATTGAAAGCTGAAATAATATTTGACACATTGTTTATCATTTCTTTCTCAACATAAACCAAGACTCCAAGAATAGTAAATTCTGTTATTCCAGCAGGACATTAATTTTACGTTTCATTTATATGAGCTTTATAAAATTCATTATTGTGCTAGAACTTATCCCACTCGCGGTACATGTTATGGCAAATTTCACTTCTCCACAGATAATGTGAGCAAGTGCTTCACCAAAATCCGTCTTACACGTATACTCAAGTGTAGCTCCTGTTAAACAACTATAGCAACCGCCAAATTTCAGCATTTCGACCTGACACATATTTTTCTGTATTTTGGTCACTAAATGAAATCCTTATAGGTCAATTTGTAGTTCTAAGGCAGCTAAATGATTATATTCCGCACTAACTTCTTCACCTATCGCCAAAAGTGTAAAGCCATTTGAGTGTAAAGGCAATAAAATCTCCTTTTTGTCATAAAGTGATTCAAAATTTTGATCCATGCAAGTGCATGCTGCTCTAATTTCTCAATTTTGACATTGACATATGAATTATGTGGTAAATAACAATCAAATTTACGAGCTTTCTCTCTATTAGCACACTGAAGTTGTCCTAAAGTCCCAGCAATAGGTTGTCCTGAAGCGGATGCCTTTACTAAAACTGCTCTTTTCCCATCTGTTAAAAATTGACTTGGTGGCATGCTTATTGACATAAGACTGAGTGCTAAATTTTTCCACTCAGTAGATGTCCCTGGTCTCAATGAAAAGGTCTCCTGCTCCTGCTCATTCTTTATGTTAATCCTCACAGTAATTTCAACATTGTATTGCCAAGTTGGACACAAAAATATCTCAAAGACTATTTCTGAAGTAGGTTTAGCATACGTCCTATAGAAAAGACAAGCAGAAGTACAAAGAAAGCAGCCGCAAGCAGCACATCCACATGATTCTACACAATGAGTAAATCCTGGATTATAATTTGCTTCCCTGCTAATTTGTCTATCATAGTATCTGCTTTAGTATCTAAGCAAATATTGCCATAACATGAACCTCAATAACCACATACCTTACTCGATTTTACATGCATTCAAAATGATCATGAAAAATAATCACTTCATTTATCACAATGTAAATCGATTTTCTTTACTTCAACTGCTAAATTTCCGATCAGCATTCCCATTCTCATCTTTAATTAATGAACATGAATCCTGACCCTAGGGTACTTAAGATGATTAGGTTGTTTCAGTTATTACACAACTTAATTTATTTTCATTATCTTCAGTACAAAAAGATCTTTGCGCAGTCAAAGAAGTTGTCTGTGAACAACAATTAACTATCAAAATACTACAAAAACAAATTATGACCACAAAAGTTCTCTGTATTGTTCTATAAGTCCTCTTGTTTCTCTCAAAATTATCTTACACATTCAGTTAACACAGCACGCAAAGCAGAAATGCAGTAATTTTCTCATTAATCTGCTAACTAGGATTATGATTTTAGCTAATTGATATAATATCTTCAATACAAAGTATAATGTCCCTGAAAATATATGACATAGAGCACAGATTAACATGAAATATCCGGTTGGACTGCACTGAGGATTATGTAGTAACTCCATACAAAATATGCAATTAATCATTTCACAGAACGGTTGAGCTACACAATTTATGTCTATTATTTTAACCAAAATTTCATTACTCCAAATCTTTAGAGTAAATTTGTGATTCTTTAGTTCAACATCAGGAGGAAACATAATTTTTTGTTTTTTTACTTGGGAATCTAATTGTATAACAGTAAGGCTTAGAACACACTTCTATTGTGCCTATATTATCCTCTAATTCTACCAAAACTCCGCCTTTAATGCAAGAAAGTTTACACTTAAGACAGCTTGCTTGTTTAAATAAATTGTCTCTAGTTTTGTGACGGTTAAATGACAACTTCTCTGAGCCCCATGCAAAATAGGTATACTACCATCTTCATTTACGAATTTAACTAAATCTTATGAATCAAAGTAACAAAATTTATCTATGATGCCAAATGTAACACAATCAAATTTTTTGCAAAATTCTGTGGTTCCCACTGTAAGTGGACCCTCCCCAACACGATTATAATGTTCCTTTACACCAGTTTCAAAAGTCAGTTGTAGATTTTGAACATAGTGAGTTTCATTATTCAGCAGTTGAATTAAACTGATTTTGGTCATCATCAGATTTTGTGAACATTTCTCGTCCAAAGTAAATGAACAAATTGTTGGTGCAGATCTTTCTAAAATTTGCCAAAAATTATTTGGAAGGACTACATTCTCCAACCTTTTAAATGTGCAACTTGTGGCCCATGTGGGACACCTGCATGGGTTTTCACATACACCATTTTCACTTATGTGTAATCCAGATGGACAAATCAATTTTGTTGCACACACCTTATCATTATCCTTTAATTGTCTCACTATCACTCCTTCTTGAACACACGTTTGCGCATGAATTATATCACTTTTATCTATTAAACAAGTTTCTGATTTAAATTATTTTACAGGTAGCATTAGCTCTTGTTTATCCGTCAAGTAGTCTTCATACTATATCATACTATCACGTGATATCGTGCCTTCACTACATGTTATTGTTAATGCAAAAATCACAAAAAGCAATGTAGTAAAAGAACGCCCAAAAACACTGAAAATTAAGCTACTTGATGAATCTCGTTTTTGCCTTTCTTTCCCTTCCTAAAGTTCCTTTTGGTCACTCTCACTTTCATTAATCTCAATAGGATAAAGTAAATTTACTGGCCTTCTTAATATATGTTTATAAGCAGTTTCTACATTTACTGATCTTATCATATTATCTTTACTTTTATTTAATTTCACAATTTTACCCATTTTCCAAAGTCCTCTAAGAATATTTTCTTCACTTATCAATACAATTTGATTCTCCTTAGGATTATCTGGAGAATAAATTTAAGGGTGATCCTGATCATTCTTGAATCTTTCTCTCAAACTCGTTAAATAATTATCGTGCCAAATATTCCAAAAATTATATAAAGCTTGTTAATTAATCAAACTTTTGACCAAATTTATTTCAAACGGTGGAGTAAAATAAGGATCATTGTGGTCCTCCTCTAATTGTGGAGTTCCATTTTTGACTCCCGGGTATATAAATTCTATTGGTCTTAAACACTCTGCATCTACTTCATTTACCTCATAAATTAATGGACGTGAGTTAACAATGGCTTCTACTTCACTTAGTAACGTAAAAAATTCTTCTACGTTAAAAGATATTCTACCAACAGACCATTTTATGCCTTGCTTAACAATACCTATCAATCATTCATAAAATCCTCCTTCCCATGGTGCAAATTGTGGTATGAATACCCAACAAATACCTTTTGATGAACAATAATCACAAATTTTGTCCTTTATCCTTTCAGGCCAAACATCACACAAAGCCTTTTCACTTAATTCAAAATGAGCAGCATCATCTGAGATAATTTTATCAGGTTTTTGTCTCTTTGATATAAATCTCCTGAAACAATTCAAAAAAGCTGTAGACATCAAATTCTTGATATATTCTAAATGAATAGCTCTAGTCACTAAACATGTAAAAAGACATACCCAGTATTTGAACTTCTACGTTATCTTCTTCCTTAAGTTTGAATGGACCAAAATAATCTATTCCTATGTACTGAAACGGAGTTGCTTTATTAACTTGTTCTGGAGGCAGCTGAGCAAAGGGTGTATGCCTGAACGGTCCTACCTGATGCATGCCTTTTACATGTCAAGCAATTTTTTAAAATTCCCTTTACACAAGTTCTTGCTTTTATAATCTAAAATTTTGATCGAATTCATGATAAAGTGTGGGATACTCCATAATGCATTATTTCTTTATGAGCATCTGACACTATCAGTTTCGTCAAATTATCTTTTTGTGGTAGTAATATAGGAAATTTACTATCATTACTCAATTCAGAATTATTCAAATGTCCGTAACACCTAAGAATTCCTTTATTGTCTCTTTTCACTCCTAGTTGATGAAATTTTGCTTCAAAATTCTTTTCGCTTCCTTTGAAAGAACGCTGTTGACATTGTTTTATGAGAAGAATTTCAACAGCCTCAAATTCATTGACTGTAAATGGGCCTGCAACATTTATTTTCAACAAAAATTCTGGCAAATTATTTATTCCGTGGTCTAAATTTGACTTTATGAACCGTAAAACGTAAATCAATACTCTTTTTGTTTTTAATAGCAACGAAAATCTCTCAATATCAAAACAAAATTTTGGTACTTCAACCTCGACCACGTTAGTTATTATTTCAGGAATTTCTGATGCTTCATATTCTACCATTATGTTCTCTGCTCCTAAAATTCTCATTTTTTGGCCAATTGTCTTCCGGTTCATGAAGCCATTCTGGACTTCTAAGCCATAAGGTTTTTCCAAAATTCTCAATGTCAATGAACCTTGTTGCAATATCAGCTGGATTTTCACTACCCTTCACATTTAAATAATTTATATTACTCACTCCTTTCAATTCCTTAATTCTGTTAGCTACAAAAATACTTAATGGCTTTGTTGATTTTAACCAGCACAAAACACATTTTGAGTCTGGGAAAAGGAATCTTCTCCTAATTTTCAACTCAATTTGTTCGGAGACAAAGTCTAAAGCTTGTTTTCCAATTAATGCAGCCATTAATTCTAACTATGGTATTGTAATCGCCTTTAAAGGAGCTAATCTGTTTTTAGAATAAATGATATTACTGCTAATTATGCCATCTGTGTTTGAAATTAAATATATGAACTGTAGCGTATGCTAATTTTGATGCATCAACAAAGGCAACTAACATGTGTTCAGAGTTATTTGAAATAGGATGAACGATCCTAGGAATAGTGATAGTAGAAATTTTTATCCATTTTTCAACAATTTGTTTCCAAACCTTCATTCTTTTGTCTAAATTATTTCATCATAAGAAATTTTTTCTCACCATAGACTTTGTATGAATACCTTACCCTCCATAGTCAGTGGGGTCAAAAGACCTAAAGGATCAAAAATACTCGCTAATTTCTTTAAAATTTGCCTTTTAGTATTTCTTTCAATATCCACCTTTTCAAAATAAAGTTCAAATGTTAATGTATCTTTGCTCGTATTCCACTTTACTCCCAAAATTTTCATATCATTTTCATTTGCTCTATCAGCTTCACGTACATTCATTTTGAAAAGACTAGAGTTCGAATTCCGCTCACGTAAATTCATACTAGCTTTAGCAAATACTCCTTTTAATTCGTCATAAAATTTCTGTGCCTCATTTTCATTCTCAACTCCCGTCACCAAATTATCAACGTACAAATTTTTTGAAGCTAAAAGCGCATATGGTGTTCCTACTCCAGTCAAATGATGTTTTAGAGTCGCATTCAAAATAAATGGACTACAATTTAAACCAAAAGGTACTCTGCAAAATCTATAGATTTGAATATTATCTTCTACATTAGGATTAGTCGGATCTTTAAACCACAAGAACCTAGTCACATCTCTATCACTCTCTTTAATCTCAATTTGTAAAAATGCTTTTTCGACATCTGCAACAAGTGCTATCCAATTTGACTGAAACCGCATGAGAACGCCACACAATTCTGGCATAATGATGGGTCCGGGGAATAAACAATTGCTTAAACTCAATGATGATTTCTTAAGCTTTGCCAATGCATCATACACTATTCTATACCTTAGTCGTTGTTTTTTTCAGGTGTTACAACAGGATGATGTGGTAGATAATGTTTCAAATTATCTAATTTATCTTCGCAAACTCTTTCAAATATACCTTTATCTAACTGTTCCTGAATAATTAATGCATACTTAATTAGCATGTCATTATTCTCCTTAAACCTTTTAGCAATTGTTTTAAGTCTACCCATTGATAAACCAAAATTATCTGTCAATTCACTTTTATTTTCTTTCCACGGCCAAGAAATCTGATATCTACTGTTTTTCTCATTAAATTCAATGCTATCATCAAGAGCCTTTTAGAGCAAGTTCATTCTCAGAAATATTTAAATAATCGTTTATGCCAATGCTTTCTAAAGTCCAAAATTTTTTGAGATTGAAATTATTTTCTCCTTCTCTCCCTCATTTATTCTGTTACCCGAGAACGCAACAGTATTAAAACTTTCTGAACGAGTCTCTGTCCTATTTAATTCTTTTCCTGATAACAAAAATCCAATTTTTGACGTAATTAAGTATTAACCTGATGGCAGTTGAATAGTCTGTGCATTGCTCATAATATCCCAGAAATAATCCATTCCAATCAAGATATCTGGCTGCACAAAATTCTCCTTATTCACGAGAGAAGATTGTATTTTAAATCTCAAAATAAAATCCTTATCTCTTTTTTCTAAATTAGACTGTCGTATCTTTTTTGTCATGTGGTCTACCATATTCATCCTTTTGTTTTTTATAGAACCGTCATCAAGTTTAATCTCAAATTTAACCACAGAACTATCAATTAGCTGAGGCGATTTTGCAGCAAAGGTATAAACTGATAAAATTTCCGAACTTTCAAGTTTTAAATTCATTTTCTGTCTCAATTCATTTGTTAAATACAATCTCTGACTTCCACAATCTAAGAAAACATTAGCTTCGTAACTATTATTTGACTCTAAATTCACAACATTTATCACCGTTGTTAATATCTTAATACTGTCAGTATTACGTGCTTCAGTAACACGTGTTTCTGAGTTTCTGATGTCTCTGAATCAGAAAGTAACGTACACACTGTGTCAGCATTACATGTTACTGTATACGTATGTCTCTCAATGTTTAATTTTGGACAGCTACTCGAATTTAAGGTAAATTCTATCTTGTGATTACCGCTGTCTCTCTTCTCTTTCTTAAAACACAGTGCGCGATTGTGGTTACTCTTACAATACACACAAGGAAAATTAATTTTACATTCTTTAACTTGATGACCCAATTTGAAAGCACTTAAAAGCACAATTTCTTCTCGATTATTTTTTGCTTTTGTTGCTCAAGATTAAATTGGGGACACAAATCATTCCAGTGACTATCACTACAAAATACAAAAATTAATACTCGTTTTCCTTTATTAAGCATCTCAGTCTTATTCCTTTCTGTGTTAATCTTATTTTGAGTTGAATGAACGATAGAGTCCATAACTGTACCTCTTGACTGCTTATCTCTAACATATGCGTAATTATGATCATGATTAATTTTATTATCATAATTAGAAATCCCACATTATTGTGCCTATAGCATCTTGACAAGCGTTGGGTAGATGCTTAGAAGATTCTTATAATCTTATCCTTGTTCTTGTTGATGCTTATGGTATTGCACAATTTCATAAGCAAATGATACTGCTCATAAGTAATCTTGTAAGATATCAAATTCTTATAAGATAGCTTGTACTGTCTCACAGTTGAAGCTTCTAACAAGAAAACTGCAAATTACTTACCTTGTCTGAAGATATTTTGAGTGATGTAGGCTTTAAAGCGCAATGCTGGAGTTTTATAAAAGAAAGAACAGTGACTGGCAGCACTATGCGCTAGAAAATTTTGATATTTTTGCACTTATTGCTTATTTTTGGAAATTCCTAACTCTTCTACCTGGCATGTTCTCCCTAAAATCTTGTTGCATATGTGCAACAAGATTTTACGGTTGCAGGGGTCTGGGAAGGCGTGCTCAAGCGTTCCCAGTGGGGCCCAGGGATTAACTTTGGAAAATTTTGTAAAAAAAGCATTTTATTGTTAAATAGTAACATTAAAATTTTTGCAAAATCGGCCAAATCTTGGTTCTGAACCAAACAAGCCCAAAACCACCTGAAATTGATGAACTTCTACACTGCACAAAACTTCTGAGCTAAAATGCGTTTTTTGACCGCTGCTAATTACATAGCGTAGCAATGGGTTGCTGCCAATAAGATATAGAAAAATGTATCAATGAAAATTTTGTTCTTACCGTTTTCAGGCCCATTTGTGGCCTTCTTATTTACAAGATGCAGTTCAGAAAACAGGAAATGCGCAAAAACGTACGGATATTTGGCCATTTCTTTCATTTAAAATAGGATTTGTGTCCTTGTAAAGAAAGAAAGACAAACAAAGCAGAGAATAGACAAACTGGTACACAATCATTTTCACACTTTTACGATTAGGCTCAACAAGCATGCACAGTTTCAATCAACAAACAAATAGTTCTTTAAATTACTAAAGTGATGTGAAGTGCTGGATTATTTTAGCTGATTCAAGCTTTTTAATTCATTAGATCTATATAACAATAATTAATAATGACTCAGCGCGATGCGCCTGAAAATTTTGACGTTTTTGCCTTTTTTGAACTCAGTTTTTTGGACACACATTATTTCAATAGACAAATCAACAATATTTCTGGAAAAATTTGGAGGGGAGGGGCATGTGCCCCCAATGCCCCTCCTGGCTACGTCACCTATAGTGCTAGTCTGATCTCACTTGAATTTAATATTTTCCGCCCTCAAACACATCTGAAACACTATCTGATTTGTGTAATTTGTTACAAATTGTGGGATGGTCGGCTGGAACGTGAGCTTGGATGAAGGATTAAAGCTAGAGAGCTTGGGGTCGTTGGTTGGAACTTGAATTTAGGTGAATGGTAAAAGCAAAAGATGCTTAGTTAGTCAGCTAAAAGTGAGACGCTATGCCATTTTATTATTGAAACACAAACTTAAATACTAGAAAAAGTTGACTTGTCGGACAAATAACAAAACGAAATGGACAAAACAAATATGAGTGAGTTGGGACAATGGGATTGGACAGTGGGATTGGGTGCAGTCTGTATAAGGGCCTTTAGTCCACGTGCAAATGTGATGTATTTCTATAGTTGTAAGCTCATAGCTTAAGCGGCATTGAGATTGAGTTAGCATTGCGCACGTGCATTCTTGCTGTTTTTCTGTAAGCTTGAGATATGCTAAAGAAAAGGGAGCTGTCTCATTTTTGTTTATCTAAGAAATAAATTTAGCGTCCTATTACCTTTACACAGCTTACTGATAGGCATGCTAAAGTGTTGCTTATTTTGAGATATCTGCTCTACAATTTGAATAACAACTATATATCTTAGACTAATGTTCTTGATATGTGTTATTATATTAAATAGTTTAATATCCATTTTATATATTATATAAATTTCTGTTACACTCCTCCCCTCTTTAATAAAGCAGTGAGGAGGTGATCAAAAAAATACTTTGTATGTGTGAGCATGTGGATTCTGCATGTGATTGGTTATAGGTGTGAAAAACAAAACAAACAAAGAATGTATCATTAAATCATCATGTTAAATCGATTTTTTTTTCGAGCTTCGCCCTGATCCGATAATCGATTGCTTTCCTCATCCTGGCCTCTTTTATTTTGTATTCCGTAGGTGGTAGAGCAAATTTGTGATGCAATTTTTGCTTCCACTGGGCAGAAGAAATTGTCATAGTATGGCATCCAGTGTGCATCAGGACAATTGTGGAACCTGGCATTGAATTCTGTGATCATTTCGTAAATGAGGCGCGCAAAGCGGGGCTCAACGTTGACGGTTCTGATGTCAACCGCGACTCAAGGTGATGGTGGTGGTGGGCAAAAGACGTGGCTAATAAGGCGCGCCGTGGTGTTGAAAGTGACGTTGGTTTGAAGTGCTGCAAAGTGGCAGCGCCGGGGACTTTTGGTTGCTCAATGGTTGCTGAGGTTGATTGTGGTGTTGATGTAGATGCAATTGCAGGTGATGGTGGTGGCAATGGTGGGCCTGGTAACCATACCTTGCTTGTTGGCCACCTGACGCCTGCGGCATGGATTTCTTCGTGCGACTGGTCGGCTAAGGCAAATATATTGAAGCACAATGCAGCACACAGCGGCGTAGAGATAGATCCGTCATTGCTAAGCAGATTCTGGATCTCCGCTGGCCCCAAGCAGAAGATGTTAATGGCAATGGTGCAGATGTTGGTGGCGCCATTGAAGTGAAACGTCAGGCGATCACATTTCTCTAATCCTCCAAGCTGCTGCCCAACATCCAAGTTAACAGTGCTGCATTTAAATTGTTGGTCGAGGCTACCCAGGCTTTTGGGGGAGTCAAAGCCGATGAAAAAGATGTTGGGATTGGTCAGAAGTTGGAGTAGATAATGGTGTAGGCCATTGAAGAGGTCAATGTCAAAAATGCAGCATAAGCCATCTGGATAAAAAATTGACAGACACTTATGCTGACCATTTTCTGCCTTATCTGCATTCGTTGCACCAGCCAAAATGCCCGAAAGACAAAAGTCTTTGGTCAAAATCTGACAGGCAACATCTGCAGATAAGCCTCCAGGCACCATGTAGCGCTTGAAGGCAGAGAACTGCGCGGGCCGAAGTATTTTGACCCACCCCGCCCCGCCAAGAAAGAAATAAAGCCCGCCCCGCCCCGCCCCACAGCTCCTTAGACCCGCCCCGCCCCGCCAGTAATGTTACAAAATTAGGTATCCATTTCTGGTCGAAAAGGAGCCAGAAGGCAAGAAGATAAAGAACCGGACAATGAGTGATACAAAATCTTCAATGTTAATGAGTGCAATGCAATTTTGTAAATTGAATAAGAGCTAATGTCTTACAGCAATAAACTTTATTGGAGCAACAATGATGTTACTGTGATAGGTGTAGTTAGGTATGTAGGTAAGCTGCAAAAGGCATAATCTTGCACTGCTGATTGCTCAAATTCTGAGGGGTCTGATGGGGCGAAATCGCCAAAACTAGCACAACAAAATCAATTTTGGGGGTCTGCTGGATCCCAGGGGACAACTCAGATCCCAATGCTCGCCATTACTCAAATCCTATAGGTGATAGTCTACCTTATGTAAGGATCGTAGTGTGTACCTACATATATGTAGGCATAGGTGGGCAGCACTGAAATTCTTGGGGGGTTGAAAAAATTCCTGGGGGGGGGGGGTGAAAAAACTTTTAAAGGTCAAAAAATGGTCTTAAAAGTGGTCGTATGGCAGAAAACACCATTTTTTGACGTTTCTCATCAAACACTATCCAATGGCATCAAAAAATTGCTGAAAAAGCAAAAAATATTTTTTCTGGGGGGGGTATTTTGATTTCTGGGGGGAGGTATTTCAACTTCTGGGGGAATGCATGCCCCCTCAAACCCCCCCCACGCCCACATGTGTATGTAGGTACCTGCCTACCTATATATACAGGGTGTTTCAAAAAACGAAACCCATATCAGACCTTGTAACTTCAAAACAAATCGCTCAATTCGAATGCAACTTGCTTTAATCAATAGATAAAAATCTTCATAATGATCTTGCAGAGTTTCGTTTCCGCAGCTTTAATTGTTCTTGT
Organism: Mermis nigrescens; assembly: GCA_036768485.1. NCBI lineage: Eukaryota > Metazoa > Nematoda > Enoplea > Mermithida > Mermithidae > Mermis > Mermis nigrescens. The sequence goes on along the minus strand of JAVLUZ010000081.1, from coordinate 69,807 downwards.
ACAATGCTCATTTGGGTAAAAGTCGTTTTTTCATTAAATACAATGTGTCATAAGAAATGAATATGTGTTTGCGACGTTGTAGCTTTAGATCGAGTGATTATTTTAGAATACAGTTTGCTTCAATCAAAAGCTCATTTATCTAGCTAGTTGCCTCTGAATTTTACTTTTATTTTGTTTGTCGGTTCAAGAGCTATTGAGCTTTTGCCTGAGGTCATTCCCTCGGCGATTGAGCCAGCAATGACAAAATAAGCAGTGAGTTGCTTGTGCTTGTGAATGACCTAAGGAATGACATTTGGCGAAAGCTCAATAACTCTCGAACCAAGTAGCAAAATAGTACGAAAATTTACAGGCTAACAGCTAGACAAACAGGCTTTCAAATAGAGCAGACTGTATTCTAAAATGTTTACTCGATCAAAAGCTACAACGTTGCAAACACATGATTTATTTCTAAACACACATTGTATTTAATGAAAAAAACGACTTTTACACAATTGCGCGTTGCACAAGAACAGAGCAAGCTATGGATACGAAACTTAACAAGTTTTTACGAAGGTTTTTGACTATCGTTTCAAACAATTTGCGTTAAAATTGAGCAAGCCGTTGGGAAGATACAAGGTCAAATATGGTTTCGTTTTTTTGAAATACTGTATATATGTAAGCTTATGCATGGTAAAGCTGGATTATTTCAATTTGTATTATTTTAACAGCCCCATGTGTTCTATTTCATTAGGTATTTAATCAAAGGATGAGCAGCAGAGCATTACTTAGAACTATAGTCTATTTCGCGAAACCTTGTGCATGGAAATCAATTTCGCGCACGTATCCTTTTGCACAACAAAAATTTGAAAAAAAGAAAGGCCCGCCCCGCCCCGCCCTGCCAAAATTTTTAGAAAATAAAGCCCGCCCCGCCAGCCGTGTGACCCGCCCCGCAAAGCCCCGCGTGGGCCTGCGCGGGCCTGCGGGGGCAGCCCGCGGGGTGGGGCGAACCCGACCCGCCCTGCGCAGGTCTCTGCTTGAAGGTGCCCGGGTGCTGACCGAATCGCTTTGCCCAGTCCTCCATTAGGTTGATGGGGAGTTGAGGCAGCTCTGGTGTTGATGTTGTTGCTGCATTTTGCTTCCAGTTTTTGCTGATGGACACAAAAGATTTGGTTGACGAAGTTGACATGGTTTGTGACGTAGGCATTGTTTACGATGTGGATATATCTACAAAACTCTAGAATATCACTTTATGGAGTAAAATCAATGCACACAATTTAAAGAGATTGGCGTTGAAATTGATGGGATCTTTTTATAATCCTAAATTAGGTAAGTGTATTAATTATGTGCCTTGCTTGTCCTGCTTCTTATGTTATAATTATGTCGATTTTGTTTCAGATTAGGCAATTCAGATACTTTAGCATTAGGTATATTTACATCTAAAGATGAATTCGTGGTTTCATTATTTATTTCATGCTTATATAATTTAGTTCGATTTATGTGTATAAATTCTGGTATCAACTTTCCGGTTTTATTTTCAAGGGAGATAATTGGATATCTTATACTCTTAATTTTATATTGTCCGTGCCATAAGTGCATAAGTTTAGGTGATTTGCCTACTTGACTTGATGGGTTATATACCATTACTAAATCGCCTACTTTATACTCATCATTTTTAATTTTAGTGTCATAATATGATTTTTGCGCTTTTTGAGCATCAGAAATATTAGCTCTAGCTATTGTCCATGCGTTGCTGAGATATTGTTTTAAGCTTATAGCATAATCATCTAAATCAATGATATAACGTGAAGGAACAAAATTTAAAGCTACATCTATCGGTAATTGAGGCGTACGTCCATACAATAATTCAAATGGGCTGAATTTGGTACTGGATTGAGGTGTAGAATTATATGCAAATGTCACATATGGTAAAAAATCATCCCAGTCTTTTTGATTATGACTAACATACATAGAAAGCATATTCGCAAAAGTATGATTAAATTTCTCTACTAAACTATCAGTTTGTGGATGATAAGATGTAGTATTTACCTTTTTTGTGTCACACAAAGAACAAATTTCACTGATTAATTTTGACATATAATTAGTACCACAGTCAGATAAAAGCTGCCTATGTGCTGAGTGTTACATAAAATACCTTCAATGAACTTTTGTGCGGTTGACTTAGCTGTGCAATCAGGTATACCATTACATTTTACCCATTTTGTTAGATAATCAGTAAATACAATTACATACTTATTTCCATTATAAGTCATTGGAAGTGGTCCTAAGATGTCAGTGGCAACTTGGTCAAAAGGGCCTTCCATGGGTATGGGACACAGAGCTGCCCATGTCTTTTGTTTGGTGCCTTTTTAGTGGCACATCCTAAACACTCTTGGCAATGTTTCTTGATGTCATTTATCATCCCTTAAAAATATTTTCTCTGATTTTTGAGTACGTTTTTTTTCAAAACCAAAATGTCGCTAAAACATCATCATGATATGACTCCATTTCCTTCTTTAAAGTAGATTGAATTATGAAATGTAAAAAATGTCTCCCTTTATCTGTTTGTCTATATAGGCAATCATTTATGAGTTAGTAAGTGAGTTTATTAATAATTTTTATGCTTTCTGCAGGATTCTCTGGTGTTTCTCCTTCACTTAAATATCATATTATAGGATTTAAAATCACATCTCCTCTTTTTGCTTAATAATTAAAATATATACCACTGAGATTGAGGTGTAAAGTACAAATACGAGAAAGTGTGTCTGCATTTTTATGTTTACTTTCAATGCGATAAGTTAGTTCATAATCAAATTGTTGCATGGTTGCTTGCCATCTAGCTAAACGACCAGAAAGGTTACTTTTCTTAAAAAACTTATAAGTGAATTTGCATGGTCTGTCTGTATGTGTAACTTATGTTCTTCAATATAGGGTTGGAAGGTTTTCCGGCCCATACTACCCCAAATGCTTCTCTATCAGTAGCAGAGTAATTTCGTTCAGCTTTTTGCTAGACTACAACTTATATAGATAGGATGTTTGATTTTCTTAAAAAACTGACTGAGAACAGCTCCTAACCTAAAGATGAAGCATCAGTTTGAATATAGAATTGTTTAGAAAAATCTGGGAGCTTGAGTAGTGGTGCTGTGATTAATGCCATCTTGAGAAGTTCAAATGCTTTTGGTAATCATTGTCCCATTTAAACTCTTTACTTTTTTAAGCAGACTATTTAGAGGGGATGCTGATTTTACCTAAGTAGGAATGAATCTACGATAATGGGACACTAAACCTAAAAATGTGCATAACTCATCAATATTTTTAGGTGTCTTAGCATCACATACTGCCTTTACGCTTTACATCGTCCAGTTTAAGCCTTCTGCAAGTAACTTCATGTCCTAGGAATTTGACATTGGTTTTACAAAAACTAAATTTTTTCCAATCTCAACTTTAAACCTGCGAATTTGGGGGCGGTTGAATACAAGTTTGAGGTTTTCAAGATGTTGATCAAATGTTTCAGAAAATACTAAAATGTCATCTAAATACACGAGACAAATTTTCCACTGCAAATTTTGATATTATGTCCATTAGTCTCTGATACGTGCTTGAAATTTTATAAAACAAATGGAAGTGCATTAAACTCATATAACCCATTAAATGTACAAAATGCGATTTCAGCATACTTTTGTCTCTACGGGAATCGGCCAATACCCCAGGCCTGATCTAATGTTGAAAAGTATTTTGCTTTTCCAATAGTGTCTAAAATGTCATTTATATGTGGGATTGGATATGTGTCCTTTTTAGTTACCTGATTGAGTTTTCGATAATCTACAAAAAATGGTGATTTCCATCTTTTTCTTAACTAAAACGATGGGACTGGACCACAGACTTGTTGAAGGCTAATTGTCCACATCTAGCATTTCATTTATGTGATTAGCAATTTTAGCTCTGTCTGCAAAAGGTACAGTAGGGAAGGCTATGAATGGGTCCCGTGCATCTCCATTGTCAATTTTATGCCTAGTGAGATTGGTTTTGCCGATGTCATGCTCATGCTTTACAAAAAGTGAACTAAAATTATTAAGAAATTCATATAGCTCATGTTTTTGATGCGGTTCAAGTAGATGCAAATATAATTCATGGGAATTTAAGGATTGACTGAGCTCTAAGCAAAGAAGCGTGCTATGACAGTAGTACATACTCCTTGGCTCACATACGTCATTACTTATTTAAAAGACTCTCCCTAATGTGCTATTTGCATAAATTAAAGTTGGCTCACATAAGCAATTTTCTACGTAAATGTCAATAGTGCTGTGCTCATGTATATGAATTGAAGAAAGCTTTCAATCCTTATTTACTCAGCATTTTATCACTCGGCTCAAAAGCTATAGTAGAAGAGGTAAAGTTGAACGGTAATTTAGCATATACTAGTGCAATTGATTGAGCTGGCAGAGTCATTGACTTTATCATTTGTACATTATAATTTAATGCAGAAATGCTTAAATTATTGCTAAATTCGATAGATTCACCATCCAAAATTAAAAGGTTTGATCGGACATTGAAAGTTATAGTCTGAAAATTGTAGAGAATATTTGTCCCAATTATCATATCAAAAGAACTATGTTGAAGTATGAAAAGTTCTGTATTTTGATTTAAATACAGAGATATGCTAACATTTATTGATCCTAATATTGGTGAAGGTCTGTTCCCAGCGCTTTTTATTATTGACTGAGAAAGGGTCTATTTTGATATCATTTAGACTGATTTTGCGAGAATTTCAGTGAGAGTACAGAAACACTAGCTCCCATGTCTACACCTTCGAGAATATAGCCATTTACTTTTTTATTGGTATGCATGGTGAAGGTCTCACTAATGCTTATGATGTGCTGTTTAAGGAAAAATCGTGATTTAACTTAGTGCATACATGAGAAAATTGATTTTGAAAATTGTGCGTCAGAATAGTACATGCATGCTTTTCATTTGGTGTAGATCTAACTATATTAACTTTGTTGCAGTCCTTGATTGATGACTTAATTGCTCGTTTTGGCAGTTTTTCATGATTACTGGTCTCTTTTTCAGGTTGTCAGCGTATTAAAGGTTTTTAGCTCCATTGTTGACTTTTTACTCGGAAAGAGATCTACAAAAACGTGTTTTTTCTGCTGACGGTATTACGTAATAGGCATTGATGATGAGAATAAGTTTTGTCATTTGTTTGCCTACTTGCCTGTAGCTCATGAGCTATAGATTGTACAACACGCTTTTGCCTTTTCTGATAGCAATAGTTCCTAATGAATAGGTATGCAATGTACACTAATCCAGCTGCAAATAAAAGTATGAAGAGGAGTACAAATATATTAGAAAGAGCCTGATAGCTACCGCTTAGTATATGACCTGCTGCTCCGGATGCTTTTATTTACTCCTGTATTTAAAATACGTTCTATGCATTTTTCATTACCATCAATTGAATTATTTACTGCCATCTCCGTACCTGCCAAAGTTTAATAAATTACATCAGGGCTTTCAGATAATTGAGCAGTATACGTCATAATACGTTCTACTTTATGCTTTAAATCATTAATTTGTCTATCCTGGCTACCATGTGTTGCAATTTTCTCATGATAAAGTACAGGTGAGTCAAATGTGAGGTCTCCAATTTCCTTGCCAAGCTAGCTGCATTGGAATTGTTACAACATGTGCATCTGCTACCCCTATATATTTTCCTGTGTGCTCCCGGTTATATATGCCATGTATCCAAGTATTGCTTGAAATTTTAATAGAATTTTGGACTAAATCAGATGTTCCTGGAGAAACAAAATAAACTCTTTCTGTCTCAAATGGAAGATCTTTGTAACCAGTATCTTTTACTTTATAATCCCAAAAAATCTTAGTGCTATTGATTTTCTGGCATTCCCATATCATAAGAACATCTCCAGCAAAACTAGCATGAATATCCTGACGTCCAAGCAGAGCTCAAGCTCCTAATGTCATATCAAAAGGCCAAAAGTTGTTTTGTAATGTTTAATTGCCTTTCAGATGCTCTACAAATTTTGGTCCATACAGTTTTGAAGCTTTTCTGCTCAATTTTGAGTAAATGTTATCGAATATAGAAGTTTTGAGTCTTTAGGAGTCAAGATTTGTTCTGCCTTTTGCCTTACTTACAGGATAAATGTATTTATGTACACTTTATCATATAGACGTACCATAACTAGATTATCCTTATTATGAATTATTTTTATCACAGCATATTGAAGAGATTAATATATGCTGCTGCTATAAGTTTACAGTCATAAATACGACGACTAATAGTAAAACTTCTCTGTGAGTCTTTTATAATTAGATATGGATAATTTAAAGAAGATTCATACGTCCCAAACATCGTATATTTGCACAATTCTTGAAGGTAATGCGGATCCCATGTTACAATGAGGAGTCATCAGTCAAGCCATGTTCAGGTCATAGGGTGACATCCCCCAAATCACATAGATCAGAAACTAAGGATTTATGCAATCTATGGCTTCCTACGCTTCCTTCAATAAAGGTGATGCTGCTCTGACATATGTCCGACAACACCACTTAAATTCAATATTTAGAGTGTTATTAGTGGACCAAATACCGTTATCTATTTTGAAAGATTATTAGATTGGTAAAGTTTTGGATTTTAATAGGCACATGTAGTAGTAGGCATTTGTCTAAGTGTCATATGTTATACCTCTACTATTCCCCTACAAATCCTGTGTTTATTACCATTGTTCTATTTTCTAATTAACACTTAGTACTCATAGCGTAAGGAGTGTCCTCGGAACCCATACATCAACTTGCATTGTGTGTGCTGTGTGGTTCGTGATGAGAGGTTGGCAATGCATAGAATCTGGTATGGCTAAAAATTGCATATCCGCTTTTAGATTTACCGCATAAGTTATCAGCATTTTATAGCATGATGTCCTAAACGTCCGCATTTCCAGCATTTAACTTTTGCCTTGAGCAGTCCAAGAAGGATTTCCTTGCTGTTTCCAGGGCCCTTGGCTACGGTTTGGAAACTGCTGTGACGAACACTCTGGCTGATTATGTACGCTTAAATTTGCTATCTGACGTGAAAGTGCATTCATAAAGTTAGTTAATGCATTTATCTCAGGAATACTAGTTTTTGAGTTTGAGATTGAGGTTGAGTGTAGACCTGCTCACAGATTTCTTGCTGTGCTCACCTAATGGCCTCCTCTGAATTTTTGCGGTTCTGAACCTATCATTATATATCTTTTAATTTCAGGCCAAAGACCCCTCAAAAATGCTCCTTTTGTGACTGTTTCACATTGATCTGTACTTAATGTTAGATACACTGCCTTAACTAAGTTTCTAATGTCTACTGCAAAATCTGAAACTGATTCATTAGGTCTTTGGATGCGGTGTACGAGCTAGCAACTCCTTAATAGCACTATCCCTACCTATCAGAAATTGATTCTTAAATGCATCTACCCATTGTGCAAAAGTTAGGGGTTTATGTGTGTGTCTTACTCTGTCTGATTGAAAAAACCAAGAGCTAAGCCGTGTAAAAAAGTGGGTGATAAGGAAATTTTTCGATCTTCTGAAAGACTATGAGCGTTTGTGTACTGGTTAGAAAGCAGAAACCAGTCTACAACATTTTCATTTCAATTGCCACTGAAAATTGGAGGTTGAGTTTAGTTCAGCAATAAAGGACTATTATTTTGCATTGTTGTTTTTACCGTGTCTAATGTTTTGATTAGCAAGAATTTCAGTGCTAGCCTCAAATAATTCTTGAATATCTTGGATGTCTATACTCATGTTCTTAGAATTATGCTTATGATGAGTAGGATATCTGTGCGGCGTTGAAACAGATTTAAATAGTAAGTTCACACAAGCTTATACTTACCAACTCCAATTCAAATCTCAGTAGAACCTTCAAAATCTGGGATGGTCGGCTGGAACGTGAGCTTGGATGAAGGATTAAAGCTGGAGAGCTTGGGATTGTTGGTTGGAACTTGAATTTGGGTGAATAGTAAAGAAGCAAAAGATGCTTAGTTAGTTGGCTAAAAGTGAGGACGCTATGCCATTTTATTATTGAAACACGAACTTAAATACTAGAAAAAGTTGACTTAATACCAATAACAAAACAAAATGGACAAAACAAATATGAGTGAGTTGGGACAATGGGATTGGGCGGTGGGATTGGTTGCAGTCTGTATAAGGGCCTTTAGTCCACTTGCAAATGTGATGTATTTCTATAGTTGTAAGCTCATAGCTTAAGCAGCATTGAGATTGAGTTGGCGTTGTGCATGTGCATTCTTGCCATTTTTCTGTAAGCTTGAGATATGCTAAAAAAAGGGAGCTGTCTCATCTTTGTTTTTTAACTAAGAAATAAAGTTAGCGTCTAATCGCTCACAATTTGAATAACAACTGTACATCTTGGACATGTGTATGTTAGTAGCATTTTATATATATACACACACACACACTATATTATATAGTTTTATATCCATTTTATATATTATATAAATTTCTATTACAAAATGATTAATTTATAATGCGCAAGACGCATATTTATCACTCACAGCTACGTGCATAAATGTGAGAAAGCAATTGCATGCACTCTACTCATCGACGTTCTACAAATCAGGTAAGGAGTAATTTACCTGTTTTTTTTCTTGATTTTTTTAGAAATTTTTCATGGATATGCTTAACCACAGGGTGGCAGTTTTTGAGGGACCCGTGGCAGATTTGGATTGGTTTGGTACTATTGTTGTGTGTGCCTGGTTGTCTGGTGCACACCTACCTTTTGTGTGCAATATTAGTCAGCTTGCTGTAAGTGCTTATAGTAGCACTTGGTTGTAGTTTTCCTAGGTTTTCAAATACGCTAATTCTATTGGTGACATTTTTAGACTACAAAGTTTAGTGCTTAAGCAAGTAAAAACGCTCAGCATGATAAAAACAAATATGTGTACACAGCTGTGGTAGGAGGAAGCAAGTGCTGGCCACATCTGGTGTGAGGGGGTATGCTTCCCCCAGAAACTGAAATGCCCCCTCCCCGAAACCCCAGAATTTGATTTTTAAGCATTTTTGTTTTTTTTTCGCTATTTTTTGATGCCAATGGATAATGCTCAATGAGAAATGTTGAAAAATTGTGTTTTCTCACTATACCACCATTTTTAAAGCCATTTTTTTATCTTTGAAAAATCTTGTGACCCCAGAGATTGTGGTGCTGCCCACATATGGTGCTGACTGACTGCTGGCACCAATCTTAACTCTTAACCCTTCTGTTACCAAGAGGTCACATACCCTAGACTTACCTAGATCAAAAATCTTGTTGTTAGGGAGATAACAGAAATGAATAATAATACATATTTCTTGTAGCAAAGAGCATGAGAATTTCAAAAATGTCATAAAAGTTTATATTACAAAACTGAAAACTAATTGAAAAAAACGTATTTAAACAATCAAAAATGTGTAAGAAATATGATCTGCAACATGCATAGCACATGTTATAAAATCATGAAATCAAGCTTTTATAATAAAATATAGTTCAATACATTTTCTTTTGCTCAATAAAACATGGGTTGCAGTAAAAAGAGGGTACTGAAAAGCTTGCCACCTAAGAATTTATGGCCCTACAGTAAACTGCAAAAGATCGGCATCTAGATCACGGATCTACAGCTCGGTAAAAGTACGATTAATCCTTTAAATGGTTCAAAACCTTCACTGGATTATTGTTACCAACATCCTAAGCATAGGCTTACATATGTGCAGTATTTACTCCCGCTTAGATCAAATAGGTCGATTTATACATGTTTGAATGAAAATTTGCATAAATTAACATACATCATGCTTAAAAAATATTTCCAAGCAAGAATATTGGTATATTTGTTGTACTACTATATTTATTGTAGTACTAGAATCTACTATATTTGTTGCACTACTACTGTACTAGTGCTGAATTACAAAAACACAAATTTAGTAGTGAATGTGTAATTTGTAGACAATAGAAAGTTTCCTATCTAACTTGTTTTCTGTGCATATTTTACAGATTATATCATAATTCACAAAAAGTGGACTTTTTAAACTCAGTTCTATGGATTTCTGCCTTCAGTCCTGTGATGCCTTTCTGAGTTCCCCCTACCATTTTAAGTAATTGTTTGTTTTGCATTAAATGTGTATTCTTTATGTATAAGAAATTATATGAAAATAGTTTTATTTATAGTACCATATTCAAATTTAATTTAAATTCAATATATTTGGTGAAAGACGTATTGGTGCAAATAGCGAATTAATAATTTTTAAATAATATATAGATACAAAGCAAACCATACTGTCCTACAGTCAAGAACACAACTAATGATACACATTTGGTTGGAATGCATCCGGTTGCCAACTATTTTTTAGGTCTGGGCGCAACTGGCTGGACATCTGTTCACACCTGGTTGCCAGGCAACTGGTTGGGTTGGCACATTGCTCAACAAAATTCTTCTTTTGATCATCTGCCAACTGGATGTGGAAAGCTGTGTGACATGGAAAAAAGCAACTGGGTGCCCATCCAGTTGGCAACCGAACAACCAGTGGAAGCGTTGCAGGTTGTGGTTGTTTATTTTGTTCAGTACTGTACCTCTCAGTTTTTTAAATATGGTGCTATTTATGTCATAAAACACAAAAACATTTATCAGCTGAATGAATTTTCCTTTAAACTACAATTTGGTAGAAACCTAGCGTTTTTAATTTTTTTAGAGATCATTGATGTGGTATAGTGTTGTATCTATTAGTGTAGAAATGGCAGGGATCTGAATCCAATATTACCCAGATGTTTTCAGGATCCGGATCTGAATATGCAAGTTTAATTTTTACTAAATGGATCTGGAGGTTTAAATTTTCACTATCCAAGATCCGACAGTTTTCATTTTCACAACAAGGATCCGGATCCAGAAACAAATCTTTAGAAATTCTATAAACAAGTATATAAAGATATTGCTTTTTTTACTTTGGTTTGAAAATGTGACAGATATTAAGCTAGTCAGAATTTCAAATAGATTATATTAGGTAATCAAGAAAAAGGTTATTCAGGACAATTGCAAACATCAAGACATGTGACACTGATTAGTAAAGTTAAATTGTGATTACATAAGTAATTATTTGAGGAAAGAAATTCCTTTGATTGAAATGTTGTTTCAGTCCCACTACACAGCTGTTTGAATTTGATGCTGGTTGTGGCAGCTTAAGATTTTGTGGAAGTGGGAAGGACAAAAACTGCAAAAACATAAAATTCTTGAAAATTTTTGATGTGTCCTACAGGAATTTTGTAATAATCAGTTTGATGTCTTTATAATGGCAAAATTTGCATTCAAGAAGGCTAAACTGTCAAATTTTCAGCATTGTTTGCTGGTTATAGTTATGGTTTGTTTATGTTTGATCAATTGTTTTAATCATTTGATTGTATGATTTTTGCTAGATGCTTTAAAGTATGTACTGGTTCCTTTGTTTTATTAAATTTAATCATTTCAGAAACATATTTGTGGTATTATATTTGTTTTGTTTTTAGCCAATGAACAAATAATTGTTCTGTTATACTCATTTTGTTTTGAATTCTGGAACAAGAACAATGTTGTCAGACAGTTCTTGTCAGCACTTTAATCAAATGCTTCAGGTTAGTTTTGTTTTATGCATACTGTTCAGACACTAGCTGTGCCGGGACTGTGGTGAACTAGTCGCCTCCAAAATTTTTAAAGTACAGGTAGTTTTACAAACTAGGATCATTAGAGTAAAAAGTCAAAATTTGTTGGTCAATTGTATTTCTCAGATCACCAGAATGTATTTTGAAGTATCTTTGCAGTAAATAATCCCAAAACTTTCGGGCAATTTGTGCCTAATTTTTGGATTTTGTATAGCTCTCATTTTCCAAACAGTTGAGTTTGTGTCAACATTGTGAAAATTAAAAAAAAATTAGATGTTCTTTATAAATTTATTTTTTATATGGTTTTATTTTGAAAAGAACTAGAATTTGGTAATAAAGCCAGTTAATAAAACATAGTTCCAGCACAATCTAGCTTGGATATAATAAAATAATCATTTTGTTGCCGCTGATTTAAACAATTATTAAAAGGCAATCAAAATTACGATGAATTCTTTGAATATTTGAAAATTTGTCTTTCAAAATGTAGAGCCATTCAGAAATGTACAAAAATGGCATTATTTTTAAATTATATACAAGTATATTTACTCAGATATCTGATTTCAAAATTTAAGTCCCCCAAATTGAGAAGGCCGAAAGCTATGTAGGTGCCTGATTCTGTTTTTCTAATTTTTTTTTCAGATCAGATCTTAAGTATATGCTTCAATAAAATCATTACTACAGTAGAACCACAGTTACACACATTAGCAATGTTTTTAATTTGTGTAGAAACTTTGCTTTGCCATACACATAGCTTATTCTAGTTACCATTCTTTGTACGTATTGTATATCAAAATTTTATTGTAGTATAATAATGTACAATGGTGCTTTTTGAGTGGTAAGAAATTCTACTCAAGAATATTTTTGGAATTTCTAATTTGTAATATTAATATGTTATCCATGAAATATGTTCTGTAATGCTGGCTAGTGGTAATGTGATGATGCATTTCTTATCTAATACATTTATGAAAAGAAGAATCTATCTCAATCATAAATTTTCTAACCTTCTCATGTACCTTTTCTATAGTCCATTAGTCAACAATATTTTCAAATAATAAAATACAATTAAAAAGCATTTTTAGAAGACATTAAGGATGGGGTGGCTGGCAATAGGTGCCATGGAGTAAAAATAACTATTTGATATCTGAGTTAAGCTGCATCTACAAAAAGGGTATGGTCAAAAAATATGACAGTGGTTTTTCTGAGGACAGCATTATGCACAAAAATAGTAATTTTTGTGAGACAAGACTCAAAGTTTTTTAAAATGTCCCTTTTCAAGCTAAAAAATAATTGGTAGGAATCAAACGCAGTTTTTAGATGTTTTCTATATAGCATACATATGTAAAACATAAAATTATTTAAAAAAATAAAAGAAAACTTGTAAACAGAATAAAATGTTCAGAAATTGCCTACCAGTGCATGAAAATCTGTGCTTTGAATAAAAACTGAGCTGGAAACACTTGAAAACTAATTTATTAAAATTTTATAAAATTAAGCAAAAAAATCAGACAAGTCATATGTGGAATTGATAGTCACAGAAATAAATTTTTTAGCACCAAAAATTAAATTGTTATTTCTTGAATTTCTTGGTAGAGTTCGTCATATATGACAGATTGTGCTCCACTTGAATTGAAAGCTTCTGTTTACTGCTCTCAGTAGGCAATTGTGTAGCATCTTGAGCAAGGAAAGTAATAGGAGTTTTCTACAATAACTCCTCACACAGTAATTTTTTATATTTATGGACAATGTTGGGATTTTAACTGCAGTGGAGATGGATCCTGAAAGTGCTGCCACTTTCATTGACACGAGAAGAGACAATAGATGTGGAAAAAAATTACAATGTTGAAAAACCAATGTCTTCTCAAAAATGCTATTTTGCAGAGGAAATAATGGCCTTGGAGGAATCTGAAGATGAAGTGGATCTAGATATCAAATGTAACTACAAACAGCATACACCATCGGAAGCAGCGCCCATACCAAATATGTGTGATGGGGTTTTAAAATGTATTTTCTTTTACTTTTCCTCCTATTAGTAATATTCGATTGTTTTATGTAATTTTACACTCCAGTTAAAGATGAGGTAAAATGAATGAGCTATGTATGTATAATTTTATGTGTATAGTTTTGCGCGTAGTGTATGTCATTGTTCAATATTTTCTAAAAGTAATAAAAGTTATTACATCAAAAGATAAATTTCTAATTCACTTTTGTTTTTTGTAATGTTCCATTATAATTCATAGCTTTATTGTAAAGGGAATGCTAGCCTCCTATACATATGGTTGAGTTTAAGGGTCGATATGTTCAATGTTTGTCAGTTGTTTTCCTCATTTTGTTAATAAATCATTTTGGATTTGGTTATATTTATATTGATTTCTTGAGGATAAATTCCTAACCATCCCATATTGTCACTTTGAATTTTTTTTTGCTTTTGTTTGAAATTAAGTGCTTTTTAAATCATCTTTTTGCACTACTCCAATCACAATCAGAATGAATACCTACTCTTTTTCATCAATTTTTCAAATTTATAGTATTTAGCATCAACCTTTGAAAAATTGACATCAAAGATATAGAAGAAAACTATAGCCAAATTGTGATTACTGATGTTAAGATTGTTTTTAATAACATACACCATGAAGAATTCCATGAAGGAAAAATTGTTAGCTTGTTCTTAAGAAAGTAAATAAATGATATAAATGATTGCCTAAAATCATTGCAAATTCTGTTTTTGTATAATGGTTCTTTAATTGATTGCAGTACTTTTTTAAACTTTTTATTCACAGAAAATGATTTATATAATGGGTGTGGATATCTTCCTAGACCTGTTATAGATACATATGTACATAAAAGTTCTCTATTTGTATCCGCTTTTATAACAGTTATGATAAATTCCTTAAGTTTCGTAAGTTGCTAGGTTTCTTTTGGCTTACATATGTACATAAAAGTTCTTAATTTGTATCCACTTTATAAGAATTACATAATACATTCCATAAATTCGTAAGTTGCTAGGTTTGTTTTGGCTAAAGATTATCACCAAGAAGTTTTGTGCACTGATTGTATCAGAAATGATCACATATACCAAACTAATGTTGCCCATTGCAAATTGGAGAATATTGATATAAAAAGTGGAATATGAAAAAAAGGAGTTGGACCTTCAGAACAAAAAGTCCCTTGTGTATGATTATTGATCATATTTAGTTATACGGACTAGTCCACAGAATACCGCCAAAACAGTCAATTAGCATGCCCTCTGAGGCCAGTTAACATAAAATGTACCAGTGCTTTGCCTCTGATTTATTGTTTATCCTAGCTTTGTTAGGTGCATATTGAGGATCGGGCTAAGGGGGAGGGCGGACCCAACATAAATTGCTCTATATTTTTTGGAAATTTACTGGGATAGCATGCAAAAATTGCATTTTTTGACATTACTTGACATGGTCTATCCACCCAAGATTATAAAATAAGAACTTTTTTGGAAAACTGTTTCTTCACTCAAGAAGTTATAACAATGTGTTTTATAAATTTTTTAAAATTCCTTAAAAATTAATAAAATTAACAACATAATTTTTTTCAATGTTTTTATAAATTATTATACTTTAGAAAAAATTTTGTGGCTAAGCGGGGACAGCGGTCATCTAATCATTAAATACGATGGTGGTTTTTGCCTTTTAAGTCACCTAAAAGCACTCAAATTTGAGTTAGATACGCAGAACATGTGAAAGTTTTAGGCACTTCATCAAATCACAAATTTATTAATAGATTGAATGATGACAAATCATGTTTTTATGTTGATTAAACAATAAATCAAAATTTGAGCTACAGAAAGTACTATTTTTTCATCACTTTTTGAAAGGTTGCACAGTAATTATATTCAAAAGGACAAAAAATTGTTTTTACTTGTATAATTTTGGACCACATATTTCTGGTCGATGACAATATTTTCAATGTTATGTAATGATTTATATAGGAAAAAGCAATTTCAAGGTATTTAGATGTATGTGTGTTTAGGTGGTGGTTTTTGCCTTCTGATCTACTGCAGTAATTCTGACCCTGCCATCTGGATGACTTGCTTGTACATATCTAGCTTTCATAATTTTGAAACAATTAAATGTGGCTTGATTTAAAAAAAAAATTGTTCTTAGATTACTTTTAAAAAGATATTTCCGATTTGAAAGCAGGTCCACTTTGGTTTTTCATAGATCTTCTCTATTAATATTTATTAGTTATTTTTTTAATTCAGTTGTCAAAGTAGAAAAAAAAGATAGATGTTTGGAAAGATGTTTATCAAGAAGATAAATTGTTGCTTTGTATATCAACATGTTGTGCCGTAACTTGATTTACAGGTAAGTCTTGTTCAAAAATATGCAGTCCTGTAAGAAAATTTTTTTTAAACTTGAGGTTGATTTTTTAAATAATCAACAAAAAGTGAAAAAAGGTTTGAATAACGTATGCATGATGACAGATATGTGAGATTTTTTAATAAATAGATTAGCGGTAAGAGTGCAAAAAAATTTTGATACCATCACTGGTTTGCCTTTTATTTTTAAAATAACATGTTTGTTGTTCAACAACAATTTATAAATTGTATTTTATTAATCCATCTGAAAATATATGAGAATAGGATTTTATGTTGAGGGGACTGTTGCTGTTGTACAGTTATAAGTATAGCTTTGGTTGTCATTGGTGGTATTTATTTATTATTCTATTTTAACTTCTTTATTTTTGCTTTCAAATTGCTACTTGGTTTAATGTAATGCCAAATAACATTGAGGGGTAATTTTGGATATTTGTTCCGGTATGAAAAAAGCTGTACTAACAATAGGTGAACATAATGGTTGATCTGGGGGCCCAGCGGGGTCAGTCATTGTTAAAAGAAGTGAAAAATGAAGCTTTTATGGAGGCCCAAATGACCTAGAGAAGTGGTTATAAATGCAGTTTCTTGTCAATCAGGATCAATTTAGGAAAAATTTTTTAATGTTCATTCGTTATTGGCCTTCCTTATTGCTTAAATTTCCAACAAAATTTTCCATTCTTTGGGTGGACAGGCCGTATCCCTAAACGCTTAAACGCTCCCTATGGTCATGCCTTTTGTAATGACCTGACATGCAAAGCATTGGTATTCTGGTGGTGCAAGAAATTTTAAATTACCCGTTTGGTTCAAAAAAAAATTGAGACGCATGAAAAACATCATTTTTGGCGTTTCAGACAGTACCAAGTATATGCTGTAAATGTTGAAAATTCCAGCAATTTAGAGGAAATAAATATTTAAAATACTTAGAGAAGTATTTTTCTACAAATGTTTGGGAATTGATGAAAACTTTGGAAAAACCAACAAGTCTTGCTGGGATGAAAAACTTTTGCATGAGGTGAAAAATTTTTTTGGGGGAGGTGGATTCGAAACTTCCCCCAAACCTTCCAAGATCACATATGGTCCATAGGTTTGCAAGGTCAGGGTCAGGGGGTTTAAAATCTCACAGAGGCTAAAAAATCAATTTAATATTTACTAATTTTTTGTTGCTTTAAACTAGTAATGTGGACAAAATTTTGGTCATTTCTGACTGTTTAATAATAATTTCAAGACTATAGAATACAGAAATGTACAAATTAAGGTGCTTCTTGGTAAAAAGTTTCTAAAATTTGATTTTACATTCCAATTGTTTTTGACATCAAAAATGATGTAAAACAAGTTCTATCAGCTCAAAATTGCTGGACAGTACCTGTCTGTCTCAACTGTCAGTGAGCGGTAATACTCCCACCAATCCATATCTGTATTTGTGACTCCCTCAAAGTTCTTACCATGCATGTTTTGATTACAATGATTTCTATCATTGTTGCGGTTGTACAGTAATTACTACATTCTATAAATACTATGAATCTTAGTGCAAGAAAAGAATGTTTCACACCATATTTGATGCATTGCTGATAAGGATGACCTTCCAAAATTTGCTTAGGGAGTGAATTCAGTCGTGATTTGTGATTTGTCAGCATTCAAACAGTAATTCACACATAATATGTTAATAAGTTACATTTTTACTACTTTTTAATGATTTAAATATTTTAAGGTCATTGATAGCTCTACTCATTTTTCATTGTTATGCGGTATACAAGTGTACAGTTCCATACATACATGGAAATACAAAGACTATTCATGATTTCAACGAAGGACCACCGAATATTGAATTCCCAGAAGATGTTTTGAATATTATTTTGCAAGCCGAAGTGCCTTCAATAGATCACATGACCTCCGTTTTTAGGCTGGCTTTGAGAAATGTAATGAGTTGTGTAGTAGTCTTTATGAGTCTCAACAAGTTGCCATTGAGGATCCACTTTATTGTCATTCAACCATAATACAAGTAATTGAATGAAATTTTGTAAAATTTAAAATTAAATAAATGATGTGGTCTGAAGTATTGTTTCGATTTTCAAACTTAATGACATGGAAACCAAAGTGTTTGTGTGTTTTGTCTCCTCCGCACAAAAAATTTCAACCTCCGTCCATTAATATTGTTGTTTTGACAGATAATTTCAGGAAAAAATGGGCAGAAAAGGTTTCAAGGATTTTTGATGGAATTTACTGCCTACCCCCTCACAATTTTGATAGCTGTAGAGTTTTGTGGTTCAGGATGTGGAAATTTATAGTATAGTTCATATTATTAATGTATGTAGAGCGGAAGCCAGAAGCATGGAGTTTCAATATTTCGAAAGGCAAAACTGTATCATACATGGTATTTTTATTACCACGCTAACAAAAGGTGCCCAATGCTAATAAAAATTTTGGCCATTAGCACAACATGCTAATGGAAAAGATGACATTTTTTGATAAAAGCATAGTAATTTTAATGCTTTCTAATGTATTTTTTGGCAAAAAATTCAGAAACTTTTCCACTGAGTGTCATAAGTAATGTTTATTTGATCTGTAGCTCGCAATTTAAACACTCTACCATGAATCTATGTATTATCTGATATACTTAGACTTCATCTTGCCTGCTTGTTTACCATATTCTATCTCATAATAATAATTTTTTGACAATTTGGTACTATTTTCTGTTATTTGAAGACAAAATTTGCTTCTTTGTGTTCATTTATCATTCAATTTATGGCAACCACATCATTATTTCTTATCTTGTAATAGGTACTAAGGTTTCAGTTTATAAGTTTATTGAGCATTTTAGGAAATCAATAATTGTGGTTTAGCAAGTAATTTATTTATTTATTCAAATTTGGAAACAACATTGATCAGGAAAGAAACATTAATCTGCAGATTATCACTGCATTCTTATACAGCTAAATTAAAATACAAAGCGACATGCTTTACTGACTGACACTATCTATATGTAGGTAAACCACGTAAAAAATTGACATACTAATATAAGGTACCTTATGCTAATGGAAAAAATTCTTATTAGCACTGGTGCTAATAAGAGTTGTGCTAAAAATGCTGGTATCATGTTTATCTTTGAAATGTTGAAACAGCTCATGGCCTTTTGACTATGTATGTATGTATGTATGTACCTATATGTCTGTGAAACAAATGTTTTGCATCACATAATTGTGTTTTCACCTGTATATTCTTCAATTTTTTTCGAATTTTTTCAAATGTTTAATGCTCTAGAAAGATATATTATTGTTTAAAATGCCAAAAAACAATGTTTTTGATGCGTTCCCATCACTTTTTGAAGCCAAAAATGCAGTTTTAAATTTCATCCTCTCCCAAGCCAAAATTTCCATGCTGTGCATGTCTGGTCAAGTCCATGCCTGAATGTTGGGGTTTTGGAGGAATATGTACTCTACATTTCTGCAGACTTCATCTCCACCAAAAAAAAGCTGAAATACCCCTTGAATTTCAATTTTAGAAAATTTTACAGGTTTTTGGCCATTTTTGAATATAGTTTTCTCATGATACCACCATTTCTATGACCATTTTTTCTTCTTTGAAAACAATACTAGTGAAACTTCTTTATTCCATTTGCATATGTGTGATGCGTATGAAAACTAATAATTATGGCAGCAGCTGAATAAGCTTGTACAAAATAAAAAACAACTTTGGATAATGTTCTGAAGGAATCATTTGTATGATATTGTACTGTTATGCAGACAACACTAGAGTAGCTAGTAGGTAATAATAACGTTTCAGATTGTTAACCTCTACCAAACAATAGGTTTTGGGTTACAGAATCATGGGAAGATGTTTTTCTTGAAGAGACTTATTCTACAAAAGATATCCATAGGTCTAAGTCTGATTCTTTTTTTGATACGATGATATCAGGTTGAGTAATTATTAATATTCTTTGAGGTGTTATAAAGTATTGAAAAGTTATACTTGCTTATTTCAAATTCTGTATCCAAATTATTTAAAAGGTAAATGTTAGATCTATTTATCTGTTTTTCCTTTTGGTTTAACATTAATCTGTGTATTTGAAAATAATATAATTTTTGTTAGATTTCTATGATTTGAAAGAATGTGTTCTACAGGGCTCGCCTGGCACTGGTAAGACCAAGGTTGGAAGAATAATTGCATACATAAGTGCACTTAGAATGCAGATGCTTCTGGTATATGTGGTAAGCAACTATACAGTAGATCATGTTTTGATGCAATTCGTAAAATGTGTTGGATATGACAAAGAAATACTCCGTCAAATTGTTTGATTAACATCAGTTTGTTACAAAAGTAGTGATGCTAATGTTGTCCTAAAAGATTCTTCATGCAAGAAATCGAAAATTTAGAAAGAGCTGATTGATACAAAAGGTAACCTAACACAAAATGATAGATTGTTAGGTTTAGATTAAACATATATGTATGTACATGAACATGGTCACAAGTTCTTAGGAGGGGTGTAAGCCGAGTTTAGTTGGAGTGGGTAAATGACTAATTATTATGTACCTACCTTATGCTAAATGTTGAAAATTTTTATATCTAATTAGTATTATTTGATATTTCAATAAAATTTATGACTAAATATATGTGGAAACAGTGATAATGGTGATTAACAACATGCTGTCACATCAAAAATCTAACAAAATAATGGAATGCAATTGTGAAAAAGAATTAATAGGATTTTGCTCAAAAAACTAGTAAGCATAACAGGAACCGTACTGCTAAGGGTATGATTAAATGATTTTTCATGGTTCGACCAATGTACTTGAACATTGATTGCGTTGAGGAAGTATGTTTCCTAGTTTTGTAGTGGGCGGATCTGTTTGTACCTCCAGCATGCTTATGAGGTTAAATTTAACATAATAAAATTAATTTTTATTGACACATACATATAATAAATACATGTATATGTTTTGCTCTTGGTGTTAATATCAAAAATATCAACTGTAAATATATAAAGTTCTTAATGAATCTCTATATATCTAGCCAGAGTATACATTCTATGTGAGGGATTTCAGTCACCCCTTATATGACTGTGGCTACAACGTGCAGCCAAATAAGAATCATTATTGTTGGAAACTAAAAAAAGTAGCAGTACGCATCATCTAGTAGCATGTTTCACCAGCTTTGTTCCCTAGCTATTTGAAAAAGTTTATTTGTTGACAAAGATAAGACACTCACTTTATGCAGAATATACTCGTATTGCACATCTCTCATGCTGTGCCAAACTTGTAAATAAGGAAAATACAAAAAGTTTGAAAAACCTTGAAAAAAATGGTAGACAAAATTCTAAAACTTATGATTTTTGACCCTTTTTAATTAGGTTTTTTGCCATTTATGAATAAAAATCAGGTGTCAACTACATCCTCTGCAAAATTGGTAGGGCACTCCCTAACAAAATTTTGGGCTGTAACATCTATACGTGAGTTTTCCAGGAGGGAGGGGTATTAGTCAGTGAAGTTTGAATAAGTGCTTAGTATATAGTCATTTATGATCAAAAATAGTTAATAGTCTTTTTAGTCAACAATACTTACAATAGAATTGTTTCTCATGAAACAGAATGTATAGGTGTGTCACAGTTTTGGTTTTCATTTCACCAGCCTTAAACATCGATCTATACACCATAGTATATCATATAGGAAGTGTCAGCTTTGTATATACATATGATTGAGTTTGGGTTTCCAATGCATTTCTTTGCCAATTTTTTTGCTTATTTTGTTAATAAGTCATTTGTCTTTGGTCATATTTAAATGATTTCTTGTGTGTAAACTATCCTAACCAACCCATATTGCCAATTTCACTTTTTCTTTTTGTTAAATAAGAAATATGTATGTATAGCTTTTATTTTTGTATGGCACCAAGATTTTGAGGTTTGTATAAAAATTTATAAAGCTATCTTTGTACATCTTAGCAATCAAAGTATAGGTAGATTTTAGGCAATTCTAAACAATTCAAGAAAAAAGTTTCTGTACAAAAAACAAGAAAAATGAAAATAGTCATTTTATATGCAAGAGGTACCCTATAATTATTGAAAATCAAGCATAAAAAATAAGAAATAAAATTTATGAGTAGTATAATACATTTCAAAATTTAATCTTTTTCTTATAATCCTCAGAAATGATATCACATTTTATCATTAATTGATAATTTGCTTAATTGGGATCACATTTAATAATATCCATATAAATTATTTGTTTAATTAGTGTAAGTATTTCCAATCAAATAATTTTTTTAGAATTTTTAATTGCCATTAATTTTTTAGGCCACAAGATGAGTTTTTGAAAAGCCTTATTGGTCGTACTTACTATACGCAACAAGAACGTCAAAAACTCGCACGTATTTTGGTCAAACTAGGAGAAGCATTAATCAAAAATGAAACAAACATAGTGTAAACAGGAGCTTTGGATGCTCGTTTAAAATCAGTCCATTTCAACCTTATTATACTTGACAAATACACAAAAGCTACGGAACCAACTGCTATGATTCCAATGATACATTTGGCTGGAGATGGCCAAGTAAATTTTATTCTGTTTTCTGCATTTGAATTGCTCCAATTGTGATAAATATCAGTTGGCTGAAGTAATATTTTTATAAGCAAAGTCAAATAGAACAATACAATTCAATATGTTGAATTTTGAAAATAGTCAAAAGAACAGAATTTATGATAGACACAGTCACAGATGGGCAATGCCATGCCACCGGGTGGCACCAGAAGACATATTGGTACCTCCAGAACCCCAGCTGAGTGGCGCCAGAAAGAACAGTTTTTGATTGGGGGAGGGTAGAATTTTTTGACCCAAAAATAAAAAAGTGAGCAAATGATACAACCAATCAATTAGCCAACCAAGTATCCAGCCAACCAACCAGCCAATTAGCCAACCAAACAACTAACTTACAGGCCAAACAACCAACCAACTAACCAGCCAATCAGCCAACCAACCACCTATGCAACCAAACAACTAACAACTGGCCAAACAAACAACCAAGCAACCAACCTCAACAAAAGGGACCCTGGTACCCTCAGATCCAAAATCCATTGCCCAGGTATGGACACAGTGATGAATTAATTTTTCAAAGTTTCTTACTACGCCAATTGGGACTCTTTTTGTTTTTTTAAACTTATGTAATCCAATTTATCCTTCTTTTGGCATGGCTTAGCTGCCATTCAGAATTTGTTAGGCTAAATTTTGAGCTCATTTATCTCTATTTTTAAAATGTAATTTTGCGGTGTTGGAAATGTGCAGTAAGAGTTTTTAATTTTCCCCTTCTATCAATGAATGTGAAAAATTCTTTTAATTTCAAAATTTTAAGTATTGAAAAAATTAATTCTATCAAAATTTGAAATATTAGAACATCATTAAACATAAATATACAGTCAAGCTGATACTAAATAGGCTAAATTGAAAATGTATGCTCAGGAATGTGAACACTTGGATTCTTCTGATATACTAATTTCTATTTATTAGTAAAAGTGGCAGAAAACATGTAAAATACTCAATTGTTTTAGAAATTTCCTATGTTTGATTATACGTAAATCGATTTTTTGTTTATTTAATAACACTTAAACAGTGCTTTCTGTTTCAGGTTGTCCTTACAGGTGACCATAAACAACTCAGTCCTATTGTATTGGATAACAAATGTCTTGCTTTGGTTTGTTCATATCGCACTTCAAACACTTGATTGATAACAATTATCCTAATTATTTGTTAGACACTCAATATCAAATGCCAGGGTTTGTTGCTGAGTTTTCCAATAAGCTATTTTATGATCCTTCTTTGAAAACGGATCAATCTAGTGGTATTATTTTAAATTTTTATGTTCTTTATGCAAAAAATTCTTGGGGATTAGATCAACAACTATTTGAAAAAAACTTGTTTCACACATAAAAATCATAAATAGGTAGGTGTTAAAGCTATGATCTCAATGCATTTCTATAATAATCTTGCTATTTGAAAATTATCTGAGAAATGGAAAATATTCTACAAAAATGAACAGAAAATAGTCAAAAAACTGCTATATTGACCAATTTCAGTGTTTTTGTTGAACATGATCTGTGGAATTTGTTTGAGTCAGAACCAACCCCCTAATATAATCATATAAATTTTTACTCTTTGTGAAAACCTTTTCACACTTAGTAAATTTTCTCAAATTTACAAAACTTTGGAAAATTGGTGTAAATTACTTTTATAGCAATTTTTTGTTTAAAAGTATCAAATTTGTGGTGTTTTGCTCAATTACTGATGTTTTAACCCATGTATACATATCTATTGTTTAATTAGCTAGACTTTTTATACTTATTTGGAAATTTTTTCATGTTTTTATGGTCTAAAAAGGTAGATGATTTTGGAAAATTAAAAAATTGACGTTTTTTGATGCATTATTTCAGGATTTCAATGATAATATTTTACCCTGTGTATACATATATATTGTTTAATTAACTAGACTTTTTCTATTTATTTAAAAATTTTTCCATGTTTTTATGCTCTGGAAAGGTAGAAGATTTTAGAAAAATCTAAAAATTCACATTTTTTGATGCATTATTTTGTGATTTCATTGATAATGATTTAACCCATGTATACATAAATATTGTTTAATTAACCAGACATTTTTGGAGAAATCAAAAAATTGACATTTTTTGATGCATAATCCTGGGATTTCATTGATAATGTTTCAACGTTTGTATATGTATATATTTTTCAATTAACTGGACTTCTGGTTATTTGGAAATGTGTTCATTTTTTATGGTCTAGAAAGATAGTGGATTTTTGAAAATACTAAAAAATTGACGTTTTTTGATGGGTGCACAACCGCTAACATGGGCACAACCGCTGACTAGTGCACAATTGATTATTAGTACACTATTGCTAATTCTTCAAAATAGTATAAACAGTATATACAATAATGTTTGAACATTAACAAAATGTTTATTCAACTTTAGAAGAACATGAATAATGTGATGAAATTATTTTATTTACAAAAAAGATGAGGTGTCTATTATAATTTTTTATTTTAGTCATAGCATGGCCATTACATCATGCATACAGACTGAGCTTGCTAAAAAATAAATGTTACAAATTTTTATAAATTCAAATTGCAGTACAACAGGACAAAATTTGAGGTCTCAACTACATGTGGGCTTGAGAAGTTTTGGGAGATGGTTTGCACACCCCAGAAGTTGAAATACCCCATGCTAGAATTCTCTTTTCCGTAACATTTTTGGTGATTTACCTTATCCTGAGTTTTCCATAATTTTGGTGCTGCCCACGTATGATCTCCGCTTTACTGATTGGTGAATAAATTCTTTTCTAAATTTCTATCTTTGCGGAAAGATCAGTATCTATTTTTCACAATTCAGTTTGGTGTATAAATGCCATATCCAAAATGTCTTATGTGAATTTTTGCATTTGGTGAAATAGATTTAATGAATTTCCCTATTGTTAGATATATGTTATGAACTTATAAGTCAATTTTAGGTGGTCATGATAATGTTGTAGTGGTTTGTTTCATTGAAAGCCCTTCATTTTATAATAATAACCTGTAATCTGATTAAGCATACTAATGAATTGAGAAATTCTGACATGAAATTGATTATAAAGTCATATAATTACTTAATTAAGAAGTAACACTCTATACAAAATGACTTGTTTTTTCAACTTTAGACATAAATACAATACAAATGGCGTAATCATACATTACATTCCTTTAGATTGATATTGTGGTTATGTTAGCAGTTGTGCACTACTTAGCAGTAGTAGTTAGTGCTTGTGCTCAACTCATAGTTGGCAGTGGTGTCCACGTTAGCGGTTGTGCCACCTACCCAATTTCATTCATGCAGAATTTTAATGCAGTACATGTTTGATTGTTACCTGTTGAGTTGAAAAAGTTGATTATTCCAATAAAATAATAGATCTTAGGGGTTGATTAGAAATAATGAAATTTGCTTTGTATTTGGCTGCCTGATTTAGGAGGACTTTACATGACTGATTTTGGTATACAGAAAAATCCTTCTACTATATGTTCCTTGAAGAAAATCAAACAAAAGAAGAAAGATTATGAATTGTGTCATTCAATCTTTGGAATGTTGGTTAATGTTTAACTTAGAGATGATGCTTAGAGGAACCCAGAAAACAAATCTTGGAAATCCAAATGTTCAAATCAATATTGTTTTAAGTTAATGTATGTCCATTCAGTATAGAAATTTTTGGAAGACCTTAAGATTTAAAAGGATTCCAAGGAGGTTGAATATAAATATCATAAATACTTATTAGAAATACAATTTGTTAGGGGTTTGTACTTCAAATGATGTTAGTAGTTAGACTCATATGTTCTTGCTTTACAAAAGTTAAAAACAAAATCCTTAAAAAATCAGAAAAAACTTCATTGAGTTAACCAAAATATAGTCAAAAACTGAAATTTTAGTTGAAATTAAATGCTAAGTATGAGAAACTTGATAGTTTTCAGCCATACAAAAGCAGATTTGTGTAAATTTAGCCAATTCATGTGATTTGTACTAAAACAATCCTAATTCTGGAGTGATTAATGCTTTTGATTTATGTGAAAAAATTTGGGAGACTTCACCCTGTTGAAAACTTCCTAAAATTGGGTATGTCAGTATAACATTTTAAGATATTTTGTTTTCTGCTGTTCCAGAAATGCAGAAATTGAGCCAGGTATTGCAGATCTTTCCTAACAGAGGCCAATAACTGGCTTGTTGGTTCCATATAGAAGGTCAAGAATAGAACATTTTATGTGAAGTATTAAAAATGAGATAGAAGCAGAAGTGATTGCAAATATTTCTGAGCATCTACTTTGCAATAATTACCATACTCATAAATACAATATAATAATTAGCCTATACTTAGCTCGTTTGTGGCAGCTTCAACAGGCAATGCAAAATAAGAATTTGGAAGAAGTTCAAATACAAGGTGTAGATTCTATTCAAGTATATTGTATTTAATTTCGCCTTTGCTGTACCTCTATCTCCCAAAGTCATCAGTCTTGATGGAAACTTGTAATTTTTTGCTTTTTAGCATTGTCATTTGTCTAATTGGAATACATTAAACTTAGCGGATATTCACCCTATACTTGTTCACATTAACTATTATCTTTATTTTTAGCAGTTGCGTAAACTTAATACATCAAAAACCAGAGTTTACAACAATAGTTTTAAAAGATTAGTTTTGTTTTTTGACTTTCAGTTTTTCTTAGATCTTGTCTGTCCGATACGGTCTAGTGCTAGCCTTACATATATACCTATTTGATGATATGAGATTAATGTAACATTTTTCGAAGTAAAGTACAAGCTTCCTTCACAAGATGTATAAATGCAAGTATATTAAGCTTTGGTTGTTCATTTAGATCACTTTTCTTTGGTATTCCATGTATATTTGACTAAAAGCTTGATGCTTACCTAAGCTTGAATGAACACTATGAATAGTAAATATAAATCAAGGATTTGTGAATATGTTATTTTTGAACATTTTTTATCTTTTATTGATATAAAAGGTTACTGTAACAAAATGATGAGATTAATGCTGACACATAAGGTTAATACCCTGATTTAAAAATGGTAAGTAAAACTTAAACATTTGATGCATATTTCTCCTTTCTGATTTTCATACATTGATGCTTATATACATACATACATATATATATATATATCTATATATATATATATATATATATATATATATATATATATATATATATATATATATATATATATATATATATATATATATATATATATATATATATATATATATATATATATATATATATATATATATATATATATATATATATATATATATATATATATATTATATATATATATATATATATATATATATATATATATATATATATATATATATATATATATATATATATATATATATATATATATATATATATATATATATATATATATATATATATATATATATATATACAGGGTGTCCCATAAAAAGGGTACATTTTGTTTTTATAAATATAACAACAAATTCTTAACATATGCCAATAAAATTTTGCATCAATAACTAACTTCAACCATTTTTGAAATTCGTCAATACTTTCTTTGATCTTTTCTTGGTTTAAACAATTCCAAGCCCACTTAATACGACGTTTCAAATGTCTCAAATTCTTAATCGGTACTCAATAAATTAGCTTCTATAGCGCTTTCCAAATGTAATAATCCAGTGGATTCAGGTCTGGCAAATTCGGCGGCCATTCATCAGGCGATAAAAATTCCAACAAATTTTTGCGCATCCAGTCAATTGTGAATTTGGCAGTATGGGAAGTTGCCCCATCCTGTTGAAAGATGCAATTATTGGCAGGATATAATTAAATGAAATCCTTTTTTGCCTTTTTCAATAACGACACATATAATTCTTTGTTTACTTTTGTTTTTGGCTCAATAAATTGTATTTAAGTTTTACCACTTTTACTGACACCTGAAAATTTTGAAAACTAAGCAAAAAATTCCAGAAAAAATATATAATCTTTTTACCTGCCCAAACAATTAATTTTTTTGAGAATTTACTATGTTCAAATACTAAATGTTCCGGTGATACATCCTGTTTGTACAAGCTGAAGGAATAAATTTGGGAGTTCTGAGTATTTATGGGTGTTGAATCAATCAGAAAGTCCTTTTTGTCACTGAAAATGATACAATCCAACTTTTTTGGCTTAATTTTTGCCAGCAACCTTTTTGATTGTTTGAAACGTTTTCCTTGGACCGCTGGGTCAATTTTCGCAAAGGGACACGTTTGAATGCTTTTAAACCAGATAATTTTATAACGCAATATACCATTGTTTGACTAATTTTGGTACTTTGTTCAATCTGGCGAATTGACAAATGACTTCCAACACGCATACGTGGGCAGCAAGAAAATTCTGGGGGGATGTGCAAGATTTTTTTGAAGGTCAAAAAATGGCATTAAAAATGGTGGTATGGCGATAAAAACACCATTTTTTGACATTTCTCATCAAACACTATCCATTGGCATCAAAAAATTGCGAGAAAAACAAAAAAATTTCAAAAATTGAATTCTGGGAGGGGGGGGTATTTTGATTTCTGGGGGGTATTTTGGTTTCTGGGGGGTGCATACCCCACAAACCCCCTCCCCCACCATGCCCAGGCAAGCCAACATGGCCTTTTGGGTTTATTTAATAATCCTTTTAACATTTCTTGCTGTTGTTGCTGTTTGAGATCAACCACTACCTCTTATACGCTCAATTCCACTTGTATTTTTAATTTTTTGACAACTTTTTGAACTGCCGTAAGTCCACTGTGGCTGATTGAATCAATTAAAAATTTTTCTAGCACCATGACCCATTTGAGTTAATTTTAGTATAATTCCTCTAGACGGCAGAGATATCTTCCCCATGACATCAAATTTTTAAACAATAATGGTAAATGTTTTGTAAACAATCTGTCAAAGTTGTGTGTAAAATGGTTTTGTGTAGACAAAGCTAGTGCAGTTAATAAAATGTACCTTTTTCTATGGGACACCCTGTATATATATATATATATATATATATATATATATATATATATATATATATATATATATATATATATATATATTGATATATATATATATATATATATATATATATATATATATATATATATATATATATATATATATATATATATATATATATATATATATATATATATATATATATATATATATATATATATATATATATATATATATATATATATATATATATATATATATATATATATTGAAATATATATATATATATATATATGTGTATGGGTCGGTCAAGAAGGGCCGATTGTTATAATGTCATAAGTACGATCAGGCTCATCAAAAGTTATTGGTTTCCTTTGTGAATATAAATGTATGAAAAACCATAATGCGCAGCCAAATAGGACTCATTATTGTTGGAAACAGTCATTTGTTTGCCACCAATACCAAATCGTAGGACATGCTACGTTTAATAACAGAGTTTGACATTAATTAAAATGGTTTTTCTCATGACATGGGCCCACTTTTTGCATCCAACAAGAATAGATATGTGGAAAAAATCCATTTTGGATTGTAAATGTTATGAAATAAACATGGATCTGTCCGAGCTTTTGACATTTTAACCCAGTGTCAACATGACTGGTGAGCTATGTATCACACTATCAAACAATAAAAACTTTATACTAATCATTCCTTTTATAATTTTTACAAACAGGACAATATATATATGTATATATATATATATATATATATATATATATATATATATATATATATATATATATATATATATATATATATATATATATATATATATATATATATATATATATATATATATATATATATATATATATATATATATATATATATATATATATATATATATATATATATATATACTGGGTGGCCCATATGTTTGTGGACACTTTTTCAAACAAATATTTGAATAGGTTTCAAAGAAGAAGATGGTTAGTTTTTGCCACATACAGACATAAGTGTGTACTTGTTTCCTGCTTTGTCCTTTTTTGTTGTCTTTGATTTGTACACAAAATGTTTGCCCCAAACAACTGGATCAATCAAAAATATTGGGTTTGTTTCACTGTGGCTTTAATGGTAACCAGATTTTTAAAATGCTGCGTCGCCAAGGACTGCATCAGTCTACCGTTTATAACACGATCCAGAGATATAAGGAGTTAGGGACAGTAGAGGATCAACAAAAGTCAGGACATCCGCAAACTGTGAGATCCAAACCGTTAATACAAAAGTTACGCAACAGTTTGTGCCAAAATCCTCGCCAATCATGCCAAAAACTTGCAGCACAACTCACTACCTCCAGGAGCAGCGTGCAAAGGGTGTTGAAAGAGGACCTTGGCCTTAAGGCTTACCGCTCCCACAAAGTTACTTCATTGCCAACATCTATTCAGGGTTTAAGGAAGAAAAAATGTCAACTGTTGCTCAAGCATTTCAAGGATGCTAATGTGAAAATAATTTTGTTTTCCGACAAAGAGCTATTCACTATTGAGGAGAAATTAAATAGTCAGAACTGGCAATTATATGCAGCTAAGCTCGCTGATTTACCTGATAGCAAGAGACTTGTTCAAAGCCCTCAGCATCCACAGGGTTTTATGGTTTGGGGTGCAGTCTCAATGTTAGGAAAAACCCCATTGCATTTTGTTGAACCTGGCGTCAAAATAAATGCTGATTATTATCAAATGGAGATCTTGAACAAAGTTTTAAAAGCAGCAGGCTGCAACATCTTCACAAAAAACAAATGGACCTTTCAGCAAGATTCGGCTCCTTCACACAAAGCTAAATCAACGCAAACATGGTGTCTCAAGAATTTACCAGATTTTATATCAGTCCAAGATTGGCCTAGCTGTTCACCGGACCTTAATCCTATGGACTATTTTGTATGGTCACGTTTAGAGCAGATGGCCTGCTCTAAAGGTTACACTAGCTTAGCTGGCCTTAAACGCGCTCTAATTGCTGCTTGGAAAAAATTATTGGTGGCCAAAACATGCTATTCCATACAACAATGGCGATCCAGATTATCAAAATGTGTTAAAGCCCAAGGAAACCATTTTGAATAACTATCTTGTTAAAACAATTTGCATTGATTGTACTGTGGTCTGTATTAATGTTGACCTGATTGAATAAATTTTGTTGAATTGAGAACAAATTTTTCATGTCCACGAACATATGGGCCACCCTGTATGTATGTATATATATATATATATATATATATATATATATATATATATATATATATATATATATATATATATATATATATATATATATATATATATATATATATATATATATATATATATATATATATATATATATATATATATATATATATATATATATATATATATATTTTTGAAAGTTTGTTTGTTTGTATGTATGTATGTATGTTTGTATGTTTGTGCCGGGTTGGCTCCGGCCCAATGAAATTTGGTGGGCTGATATTTTGGGCCGAGGTTGGTCCAATGGGGAAGGAGCCATAGCGATCTTGAAATTTTGACAAACGCACCCATTGGCCCTGGGCAGGGATGGAGCAGGGTTTGGCCCCTGTGCTATAAGCCTCCACGATTTCGGGAGATGGCCGATTTTTTGCTATTTTTTTCAAAATTAGTTTATACTGTTTGTATAGGGAAACCCCGGCCAAGAGGAGCATGCCTGGCAACACTATGTACATTGTTATATGTTATAGCATTGGTCGGCACTGTGAAACATCAAAATACAGGTTTAACCAAATGATGCTATAACATAGGCAATTTTATAAGATAGGCATGGTATGAGATACTATGTGCAACAAGATAAGCAATGCTATAAGATAGGAGGTAATATAAGATACTCTGTGCTACAGGATAGGCAATACTATAAGATAGGACGTGATATAAGACACCCTGTGCTACAAGATAGACAATCCTATAAGATAGAACGTTATAAAAGATACCCCGTGCTACAAGATAGGCAATGCTATAAGATAGGAAGTGATATAAGATACCCCGAGCTGCAAGATAGGCAATGTTATAAGAAAGTATGGGATATAAGATACCTTGTGCTACGAGATAGGCAATGCTATAAGATAGGTTTGGTATATATACCCTGTCTGTGACATAACATGCAGTGATATAAGATAGGAGATACCATCAGCTATAACATATCACGTGATATATGACACCCTTTGCTACAACAAACAAAAAATTTTTAAAACATCAAAAATATGGTTTGACCAAAAAATTTTTCAAAACATCCTAAAACATCAAAAATATGGTTTGACGAAAAAAATTTTCCAAAGCATCCCAAAACATCAAAAATATGGGTTTGATTAAAAAAATTTTCCAAAACATCCTAAAACATCAAAAATATGGTTTGACGGAAAAAATTTTCCAAAACATCCCAAAACATCAACAATAAGGGTTTTATTAAAAAAATTTCCAGAACACCCCAGAACATCAAAAATATGATTATGGCTAAACAATTTTCAAAACCATTCTGTAACGTCAAAAATATGGATTTGATCAAAAAGATGGTTGACAAAAGACATTTTAAAAAAATCCAAAAAATAAAATATGGTTTGTACTAACAATTTTTTTAGAAATATCCCAAAAACATCAAAAGTCTTGAAAAATAAAAAATACAAGAGACATATTAATTCCATATAGCTATCAGGCCTTAGTTCAGCCCGGGCAATGCCGGGCAGCTCAACTAGTATATATATATATATATATATATATATATATATATATATATATATATATATATATATATATATATATATATATATATATATACAGGGTGGCCCATATGTTCGTGGACATGAAAAATTTGTTCTCAATTCAACAAAATTTATTCAATCAGGTCAATATTAATACACACTACAGTACAATCAATGCAAATTGCTTTAACAAGATAGTTATTCAAAATGGCCTCCCTTGGGCTTTATATATATATATATATATATATATATATATATATATATATATATATATATATATATATATATATATATATATATATATTAGAGATGTGCTGGGGCCGCCATTTCTGCCGGGGCTGAGTGCTAGCCGGGGCCTAAAGTTGTACATTAAAACATGTCATTGAGATATCAAGGCGTGTGAATATGGCACACTACTTAAGGGAGAATTGTCTGATTTTCTATATACCAGGTCAATGACTGTTTTAGCGCCGCCATTTTGGCGACAGCAACTTATAAATTATTCTAATTAAATCAATTTTGAACAGTTACTTAGATGATGAGGGGATGGGAGGTCCAGGACCCCCAAAATTAAAAAAAAACCGGAAAAATAGGACTTTTTACATGTTATTTTGTGCTATTTTTGGCCTTTTTTTAGGCTTAGACCCCCAAAATTGGTGTTGGTCTCCCCAAATATGAGGCCAGCTATGTGCTTGATTTTGAAGCAATTTTAAAATAAATTATATATTCAGAAAGCAGGTTCTACAAGCTACAAAGTAGCAACTAATAAGTTGTTTTGTTGAAGTATAAAAAACTATCTTTTAGGTCCATGTCCTCTTTCTTCACAACACTTATTTGTTTACTCGCCGATTTTGATTCCCTTTATTTCTCCTCCACCAGTCAGCTTTTAATCAGAGAGGATATATTACTGAAATTGATTTTAAAATCAGATCATACATATTTAATATATATTTCAAAACAATTATTGGCCAGAAGTTCTCAAGAAAAAATTTGAATACTTTTTGTTTGTCACAATTTGTTCCTAATTTATTACCTTGATTCAAATTCAATCTGTCTGACATAGGTACTTATTTGTCACTGGATTTCTTAAATGAGTATGCAATACCTTTAAAATTACACATTCAGTGGTAATTTAAAATGCATAGACTTTGATTATTAAAAAGGAAATTGCTAATGCTTTGAAAGAATAACAATTTTTATGCTTTCTGACTAATAAAACGTCTCTTTTATGCAGTCATTGCATGCATTATATATGCCAGCCACACTTTAAATGCATTTTGTGTTTTATGTCATAAGTACTTAAGTAGGTATTGGTGAAAACTTTTAAAACTGAACAGAAATAACAAGAACAAAAATCAACAGTCAAAAATCAACAAAAAACAATCGGTTAAAGCTCAGTCGGTTAGCCTTTGCTGTGAATTAGCGCTTGTAAAACAAACTGGCATTGATTTGCCCAGTTTAGTGGATATTTCCTTTGGGATCAAAGCCCAAATATGCTTCAATTTTTGTATCATTTCATTCCTAGAGTATGCACGGAAATTCTGTTTCCTGAGTTCCCTTTCATAATGCACCAGATATTTTCAATTGGACTGAGGTTCGGGGACTGAGGAGGCCATGGTAATTTAAGGAACTCCGTTAGTCACAAATGTACAACATAGTAGTGTTAGCCTTATGTTTTGAATTGTTATCCTGCTAGAAAAAATATTCCTCCAATGGATTTTCTATAGCAGTTGCTAATGAGGAGTTCAAGTGCTCATTGATTAAGTCAATGTATGAAGCGGCTGTAAATTTTGGGCAAGAAGGAACAAAAAGTAAATCACCAACACTTTCACCGTGTTTGACACTGCCGACCATACGTGGGCAGCAAGAAATTTCTGGGGGTGCAAGATTTTTTGAAGGTCAAAAAATGACCTCAAAAACAATGGTATGGTGATAAAAACACCATTTTTCGACGTTTCTCATCATGCACTATCCATTGGCATCAAAAAATTGCGAAAAAAGCGAAAAAAATTTTCAAAAATTGAATTCTGGGGGGGTGTTTTGATTTCTGGGGGGGGGGTATTTTGGTTTTCTGGGGGGTGCATACCCCCAAACCCCCCACGCCCAGGTGTGCTGCCGACCATACAGTCAACATTATACTTTATGCCTGAACATCAATGGACAAAAACTCCTTAATTTGGGAGTAAAATAATTGAATTTTGACTCATCAGAAAATAAAACTTTTTGACCAGTCAAGAAATGTCCAATGTGCAAAAGTTTGAGCAAAATCAAGAAGCTTCTTTCTATTAATTTTGCTCACAAATGGCTTTTTTACGACAATTCTAGCAAAAAGTCCAATACGGCAGAGGTGACGGCAATTGTCTGCCTTGACACGGATGGTCCCACCACCAATAGAAAATTCAGCTTGCAAGTCAGAAGCAGTCAATTGTCTATTTTTCAAGGAAGCTCGCTTTAAATCATGTATAGTGCTGTCCATTAAAAAAAACCCACTTTCAGGTTTTTTGGGATAACTTCTGATAGGCGCAGCCTAACATAGATTTTAAACACTTATTTTTTGTGGCTTTCTTAGCTCTATCGATTGGCGTATAGCACGTTAGCATCACTCATCAACTGACAGGGTGAAATTAGCAAATGTGTGTTTTTGATAAAAAACCCAATAATTTCTTTAAAAAAAACCATATGTCTTAAAAAAACCCACTGTTTAAAATAGGTTTCTCCCTTCTAATAAGGTTTAGAAAACCAATTTAAGCACTCAGAAACACGTTTAAGGCTAATATGAAGGTTTTTCAAGTAGTTATTTTGCCAATTTTATTACAGTATCCTATGGAAAATTGATTTATTCTACAAATTTACTATTTTTTGAATTTTTGTCCAATAATAAGCATCTTTAAGCTATTTATATAAGATTTTAATAAGGCAT
Source organism: Mermis nigrescens (assembly GCA_036768485.1). NCBI lineage: Eukaryota > Metazoa > Nematoda > Enoplea > Mermithida > Mermithidae > Mermis > Mermis nigrescens. Next base: position 33,645 of record JAVLUZ010000081.1, on the reverse strand, counting down.
GAGTGAGTGTTTCATAAACACCTGGATGAGCAACAATCAAGAAAGTATTAAGAAACTTTTATTCAATGCATTTTAAGAACAACATAGCAATAATGCACAAAAAAACCAATGATTTTCGTCTTTAACAGTCGTTGACTGCACAATAGCTGGACCACATGCTGCGGATTTTTGAAGAGACTTTTGATCAATAATTATTGCATTTCCTGGAGCTGGCTCAGCAAAAATTGGGCCAAAATGTCTCTAGCAGGAACTGTTTCTATGGGCGCATTTGGCTTGATAACGTAGCGTCCCTCTCCACAAAAATCGAGAAATCTGAAATTCGCACTACTAACAGCTTCATTGGGACTTTGTCTCAATATTTGGATCAAGCGGCCAATGTAAAATTTTCTTGGCTGATCAAAATGGACTGCGAATAACTTTTCTGCAGCTTTTTCTTTCCAGTTAACATGATTCAGTATTTCTGCAATCCTCTTTTTTGCTTCATTCATTTCACAGATTTCATCTGTTTCAGCATCATTGTCCATATTCTCCTCTTCCTCTTCGTCTAAGTCTTCATCATCTATCTCAGATTCCTCATCACTGCTGCTGTCTTCTGATGATGATTCGATTTTCTTCCTACTCAATTTCGTTTTGGCCAAACAAATTGGACGTTTTGGTGTTGTAGCTTGTGCAGTCAAAGCTGCAGCTGCAAGTGTTTGAACTTCAACTGCTTGATCAATATCTTCCTGTGTGATAATTGCTGCATTCATACCAACTCTGTGACGTTGCTTTCCAGCTGCTCCAACTGGTGTCTGATTCATTCAAGCTGCAACAACATCCAGGAAGCCGCTGCTTGGCGTGCTTTCTGTCGATGTCTGACCCTCATCCATCCAGACCCACTTGCCTTTTCTTGGATTCCCGAATTCATCAAGTGGAGCAGGTGGCTGAAGCGGCTGATTGGGAATTTTGATTGACATTTTAAGATTGTCTTGTCTTTCCTCATCTTCAGACATTTCATCCGGCCTGCCCTGATCTATCCAGTGATTGTATTTGGCCAATAAAGTCAAGTCGAAAAGCGATTGGTCGTACTTATCTGGATTGAATGGAAAAATGCCAACCGACTGAAAGCTACTCTTGATATTTTCAGCTGAGAGACCCTTGAGCCAAATTGCTGAAAGGTTGTTGACGAACTGCTTTTTTGACATTGGGTGTACTATTATTCCCATTGGTATGATCCATGTGCTCATTTGATCAGCCCAGTATTTTTTCAGTGGCCCAAACACTGCTATATCAAGTTGCTGCAACTTCGAAGTTGTATGGGATGGCAGCTTTAAAATGCTTATGTTCTCTAAACGTGCTTTAATGCGAGTTTCAAGGCTCAGATGCAAAATGTGACCATCTAACAGCAAAAGAAGCGGACGATTTTTCTTTGTTCTCTCAGCAAATTGATTAAACCACTCTTCAAATACAGCTGTAGTCATCCAGCCATTCTTGCTGAGACCGTACCATGTGCCACTGAGGGTTATTCCTTCATCTCCAGCCCATTCTGGTAGGATAGAATTTAAAACTGATGCCTTTGATGGGTAGAGAATGAGAGGCGGCATGGCTTTGCCAGCAGCATTGCATGGTGCTAAAACAGTGATATTTTCACGCCCAGTTCCTGCTACAACATGGACAACTTTTTGCCCAATCATTGAAACGGTTTCTTTGTTATTTGGGTCCATAGGGAAACTGGATTCATCCAAATTCCAGATGCATTCTGGCCAATTCGACAAGTTCAGTCGCTCTAATTCGTTTTCAAGCTTTTCGTAGAAATTCTTGATCAGAAACGGGTTCCTGATGTTTCAAAAGCGTCCAATGTGCATGCCTTTAGACTTTTTTTGAAATAGCTGGTTCCGTTTTAAGAAGGCTGCTAGCCATTTTCTAGTCGGCCGCCAAATTCTGTTTTTGATTTTGCGCTTGCTGGGTGAGATTCTTGAGTTGAAGCGTGGGTTTTGAATTTCGTTAACTTCCGCATATTCCATTGTGATACTGAGCACCTGCTTGGCAGATGGGGCAAAGCCGGCTTCAGCCATATCATTGATGACCTTTGTCATTCCAGCCTCTTGTTCTTTTGTTAAAACGCGTCGTCTCGGCCTTAAAAATCATTGAAAAATAAATAAGTGGAAATCACACTTGGGCATGGGGATCTGGGAGGGTCTGGCCCCCAGAATCTGGTGGACCCCAACCAGAATCCGGCAGACCCCGCAGAATGCTATTTTTAGCCATTTTTGAGCTATTTTTAGCGACTTTGCTCCAGCAGACCCCAGAATTTTGTTACTACCCATGTATGGTGGAAATCCCCTTTTTTGGGTTTTTCCTGAGAAATGCTTTTACAGAGTATTTAGCTGGATTCTCCTAAAATCATTTATGATGCATTCCTCAGAAAAAATCCAACCTTGTCAATCTGGACATTTATATACATACGTACATATACAATATCTTTTTAAATTTCTATTTTAATATATACATGGCATTCAGATTGGGAAAGGCGGGTTTATTAGGATTAATTATTGCTCAATTTTTGATGAAAAATAGCTAACAAAGTTATGAAGAATTAATTTTTAACCTAAATAAGCTCTAGATTGAAAAATTTTGAAATTGGGGCCAGGAGGTGAACCACTGTCACTGGAATATTCTGTGAACATAAGGGTGAAGACTCACCCTGAATGCTTATCTGCTTCTGACCAAGCTATTCTTGCACTTGTAAATGTAGAGCCCCTAACGTCTACGAATTCGACGTAGGGACTGGTACATTACCTTCGAGATTTACCTAGGTATGTAGGTACTTAAGTCTACGCTTAGTGCTGGCCCCAATCATGCGGCTCTGGATGGCTTTCGACCTTTGAACCCTTACAAACCTTACGGCTTTGATCCCCTCAGCCCTAATATTGCTGGCTGCTTCTTGTCGGGTGATCTCAGCAGCTACGTGTCACGCCCAAATTTTGCGTCACTAAATTATTTGCTGCTTACAGCTTAATTTCACTTATTTATCTTCAATTCTTCTAATTGAACTTTGCACAATTTGTCGTAAGCTAAGGTTGGGGTTGATTCTTATTTGTATTGAAGAAAATACAACAACAATTTGAGAATTTGTGATTTTATTGGAAATCAACATGTATACAATTTCTGAATACGTTTGTGTGAAACGCGCTCCAGAATAATAGCAAATAGGAATTTAAAGCGTAACTTGTAGGTTCGAATTGCGCTAGCTATGATAGCTAAAGCGTCAGAGATTATGATCTTTCTACATATGCAATAATGATGACACCGGGACTTCAGGCAGGGACAAGGCAATGACCAGACGCTAAGACAAAGGTAGGAAGAGCCAAAGCTTTGAGTCGCGCCGCTTTTATAGTAAAATCGGCAGGTGCACATTGTGTTGTTTTGATGACTCATTTTTGGATATATTCTACTCACCTGTTCTCACATTTGCATCTGTCTGCATATATGCGCTTTTTTGTCAACTTACATCTTATGCTTTTGACCTCAAGTAATCTTTTCGATAACTTAATCACATAACCCAAAAGTTAGTAAACAATGTCAGTTGTTTGGGTATGTTTTGCACACAGTCTCATGTTTTTTGATATCCTGAGTGTGGGAAGCTTAATTAATCTTAAGTTTCCATGCTTGTCTGACGTCTGTCTGCTCTGTCTGGTTCTTGAAACCGGTTTTAACTGGTTTTGCCCATGCTATTGCATAGAACCACTTTGTTAGCCTTCGATTTTGCCTTTTTGCATATTTACATAAACATGAACGTTAATAGTATAATTACAATTTTTAGAAAAAATATAAGACATTATGATAAGCGTTTTCGGAAACAACGATTTATATTACAACATTAGATTTCGCAAATATTATGTTAAACAGAATTTTCGTAATATTATTAAAAGATCATATTACATTAAGACATAATGCTTACGTATTCTATTTGTACATATTAGATGCATAAAATCGCGTCGATCGTGACATTCTTCCCCTTAGCTCCAGGCGTCCTCGACTGGACATTGATTTCGACAATTTTGTAGAAGGTATTTTGTGTTGGTGGTCTGTCTGGTGGAAGCTTAACTTGCCGTTTTTGAACTAAAGGTCGTGATCTTTTATTGTTTGATTCTTCTCCACTTAGTTCTTTTTCTTGTGTTGTAGTATCTTCCATCTTTGGCAAAGGGTTTTGCATGAAACTGTTTTGTATGATGTGGATGCCTATGTATAGGCATGCTTTCTGATATTTCACCATCAGTTTGATTAAGTCTTGCTTTTCGATATTATTTAGTAATGAAGATATATAAGCATTTTTATCTGTCCAGGCAATAATATTATTTATTTCGCATTTGCCTTTGGCTACTTGTCTTATTGACCCTTTATATCTGTTTAATGGTAAAATGCTCAAATTTTTGTCTTTATGATTAAATTGGATTGGTACTTCTTGAATACCCTCCCGGAAAACCTGACTCTCAATAAATAATGCCCTTTTTATAGCTTCTTCTAAAGTTCCAAATTCTTGATATTTTAACCCCTCATAAACTGTAGTAAGAATTCCTCGTACAAAAATCGATTTCATAATAGAATATCGATTATCAGATGTTAAAACGGAGTATGCAGATTTTGACCAATTTTCGGAGCCTTTCTGCAAATTCTAGGGCGGTCTCATTCCTCCTTTGCCTAGCGTCATATACTATGCCTTGATAGATGTTATTGTCCCTACCGTCAGCAAATTCACTCTTTGATTTTTCTCGGAGTGCATCATATATTGTGGTTTGCAACCGTCTACGAATGTTATTTAATTTGGCTAATGCAGTCCCAGAATAATAAGAATCTAAAAATGTGATTTTGTATTTATTGTCTGCATTTGATACTTCTTGTAAAAGCGTGTTTTGTTTGAACTTTTGAATCCATTCTAAAAATGACTCACCAAAAGCACCTGAAAATAGTTTAGGTGGTTTTTGGTTAGGTAAACTTCCCAGACGATTAAATGGGTTAGCCGCAGAAACATTAATCATACAAAATTGAGCTCCGTCATGTTCAACAATCGCTTTAAGTTCGTTAATTTTTTCAGTTAACGGTTCCCCAAAATCACTAAAAGCTGCTCTAAAAGCATCAGTCGTTGTTTGAGGACCGTTAGCCATTTTTCTACTTATAGGTCTTTTTAATATTTCAGCTAAAAATTTCATACGACTCTCGGAATTTATTTCAGGAAACAAAAAATGCTGACCAAATAAAGTGGAACTTTGAGAAATTTCTGATTCAGAAAAATCTAAAGCGCGTTTATAACTTTGTTCAGTTACAGATGAGCCTTGAAAAAGTTCAAATGCCTGTACATGTACTTTAGAGGAAACGTCAGACAAGATAGGAGTGCTTTGGAGTCGAACACCTGGGACTTCTAAAGTTGACCAAGATTTTTGCAAGAGCTTTTCTAAGTTATTCGATTTCTCAGAAGAATTATTCAAGATTTCTTCTATTCCTTTTATGGTTTCATCAATATCAGTCAGCTGCTCGTCCTCGGTTGATTGCTGAGAAGGATCCAGCTCAATATTTTTAAAAAATTTTTCCACTTTCCGCTTCAGGGGTTAGTTTTTCCAAGATCAGTCTTCAAAATAAACAATTAATACTTCAAATAGCTGCAATATTCAATTTTATATTCCCGTACTCAATTTAGCTTCAATATAATAATCAATTTGCTATATATTCGTCATACTCGACATATTTCAATACTATTCATATAATTAACCCAATTTTAAATAAAGTAATTTATCTTTGTTGTTATGAAATACCAAAATCGCTGCGCAGTCAATTAAGGTAAGAAGATAAATTATGCAGTACTGCAATAGACCTGTAGCCTCTTCGAAACAGATCAAAAATAATTGGTATAAATAACTATTTCCGTTGAAATACCTGTCCGGACCAAAACCAAAATATACTTCCAATCTTTCTAATTCCTTCAATTTCAACAATTTCAAGCTTTCACAAGCAAGTTAGCTTTTATTCACAATGACTTCAATTCAACTTTTATCCGCAGCAATAAATTTCAACTTTTATCTGCAATAAATTTTAACTTTTATCCGCGCGCCAGCAAAATCCAACAAAATAACTTTTCTAAGCGTCCTCAGAAAAGTAAGACTGATCAACAAGAAAATTCCTGAGATTGACCAATATTCCAGGAAGAAGGGGTCGGTGGAAATTTTTTTTAAAAAATATTTAAAGACGCAAAACGCAATCCTACTTTCTGCGCCAAAAATGTCACGCCCAAATTTTGTGTCACTAAATTATTCGCTGCTTATAGCTTAATTTCACTTATTTATCTTCAATTCTTCTAATTGAACTCTGCACAATTTGTCGTAAGCTAGGGTCGGGGTTGATTCTCCTATGTATTGAAGAAAAACAACAACGATTTGAAAATTTGTGATTTTATTGGAAATCAAACTTTTTGCCCAATCATTGAAACGGTTTCTTTGTTATTTGGGTCCATAGGGAAACTGGATTCATCCAAATTCCAGATGCATTCTGGCCAATTTGACAAGTTCAGTCGCTCTAATTTGTTTTCAAGCTTTTGTAGAAATTCTTGATCAGAAACGGGTTCCTGATGTTTCAAAAGCGTCCAATGTGCATGCCTTTAGACTTTTTTTGAGATAGCTGGTTCCGTTTTAAGAAGGCTGCTAACCATTTTCTAGTCGGCCGCCAAATTCTGTTTTTGATTTTGCGCTTGCTGGGTGAGATTCTTGAGTTGAAGCGTGGGTTTTGAATTTCGTTAACTTCCGCATATTCCATTGTGATACTGAGCACCTGCTTGGCAGATGGGGCAAAGCCGGCTTCAGCCATATCATTGATGACCTTTGTCATTCCAGCTTCTTGTTCTTTTGTTAAAATGCGTCGTCTGCCTTAAAAATCATTGAAAAATAAATAAGTGGAAATCACACTTGGGCATGGGGATCTAGGAGGGTTTGGCTCCCCAGAATCTGGTGGACCCCACCCAGAATCCGGCAGACCCCCCAGAATGCTGTTTTTAGCCATTTTTTGAGCTATTTTTAGCAACTTTGCTCCAGCAGACCCCAGAATTTTGTTACTACCCATGTATGGTGGAAATCCCCTTTTGGGTTTTTACTGAGAAATGCTTTTACAGAGTATTTAGCTGGATTCTCCTAAAATCATTTATGATGCATTCCTCAGAAAAAATCCAACCTTGTCAATCAGGACATATATATACATACGTACATATACAATATCTTTTTAAATTTCTATTTTGATATATACATGGCATTCAGATTGGGAAAGGCGGGTTTATTAGGATTAATTATTGCTCAATTTTTAATGAATAATAGCTAACAAAGTTATGAAGAATTAATTTTTAACCTAAATAAGCTCTAGATTGAAAAATTTCGAAATTGGGGCCGGGAGGTGAACCACTGTCACTGGAATATTCTGTGAACATAAGGGTGAAGACTCACCTTGAATGCTAATCTGCTTCTGACCAAGCAATTCTTGCACTTTACACCGAATTGCCGCCCAATGCCAGAGCATTTTGATGCTTTTCTGTCAGTCAATTGCTTCTGAATAACTATATTAGCAGCATCAATCAATTGCTGCTCGGAATATGTCTTCTCCTTCCTTTGATATGGCATTTGAAATATTGATTAAAATTAATAAGCTTCAAATTTCTAAAACAAGTTAGTTTTTAATGTTTTATGACAAAATTTCTATGAAGAATCACATCAAGCTACATAGTTGATGAATTCAATAGCACTCCAACAGATACCATAGTATAATGACTGATGTTTTTCTATGCAGAAAGCCTTTGATTTCATTTCAAAATTTTATTAAATGAAGATATAATAACAGCAAAAACACAAATACAACATTTAGGATAGACTAGTTCATAAGCACATGCATTGATTCTACAGGAACAGTGTTTTAAAAATCAAATTTAGACCATTTTCAAGTGAGTTTTTTTAGGACCAAATGGATTTTTTTTAAGAAACATTTATATTATTGCGTTTTTTTTCAAAAGTGTAAACTCAGATCAGAAAGTTTTTGTTGTTAGAATATGCAGGACACTAATCTCTTCGAAATACAGTAGTTTTCAAAAAAATTTGAAGTGGGTTTTTTTAAGATCAATGTGGGTTTTTTTTACCTCCCACTTTTAGGGATTACTGTAGCCCGAGGTCATGAGCAGGGAAGGAAAAAAATTTTTTTCTGAATAGCCTGTCATGAGGAATAACATAAAAACATGATAAAACGTGTTATTTATGATTTGTATTACAGCGACATTCATGCAAAATCGACCTCTTTTTTCTTTAAAATGACGCTATTTTTGTTAACTTTCGCAATTTTTGAAATCCCGAGATTGGCAATATCCTGAAACACAATTATTATTTTGTTGCATTGGCCTGGGCTTGCTCAGCTTACTGGTAAAAAATTTTGCAGCTTATATTTAGATTATTTAGACATATTTTTTATATTTTTTTATATATATTTTTTTATACTGCAATAGGTAACTTAGTGTTGCTAGAAAATGAAGCCATAAAACGCGGTATACCAAAAAATTACAGCAAAATTATACTGGCCCCAACCAAGTCATACGTGTGAATTACCCCAACATCAGTATTGATTTAGGGGGAACTGAAGTCAAGTTGTGCATGTTAATTGAATCAAAAAATATGAAGCTCAACAGATTGAGGAATCAAAAGCACTTAATATGCCAACAAATGAGATAGAAGATTTTACAAACAAATTTCACCCAGTTAGGAAAACATTCACATCAAGCCATTAAAACATAACCCAAAAAGACACACCAACAATTCAACATTGATACTTTTAAGAAGCCGACAATGACAGTCAGCCAAGGACATCTGACCTAAGGGGGCATGTCAGATTCAAATCATGGACTGTATACAACTTTATAATTCTTTCGAAAAAATTTAAATGTTTCATTCTTTAAAACAATTATCAGCAAAAATTTTGCATGCATGATCAAAACAATTATGTTATTTTATGAACGAGTATATTGATATATGTAGGTATATTTAAGATACATTAATGATCGACAACAATAGGTACCGTATTTCAATGTTCAGGCGTATAAAGCGAGTTTATGTGAATTTAAAATTTAGTGTAGTATATTGTTTAAAATGTAAGAATTGTCTGCTGAGCCAACATCAAAGGAAGAGCAAAAAAGCTAAAATGTGTGCTGGGAACAAACAAAATCGAGTGAGCCCAGGAAATATAACAAAAATATAAAATATATTATCAAGTTCAGATTAAGTCACGACAGATTAACCGAGAAACATGACCCAGTTTCCCTTGAAAGTGTCACAAGCCAGAACTACTTGAACTTTTGTTACCTTATTGTGAAGAAATACTTTAGGCATAGTCTTATGCTGTGACCAGCCGTAAAAGAGCAAAAGCGAGCTACAAATGAGAGGCACCACTGTAGTAAGAAAGTAAAACAATGTGGATAAAAGAACATGCCGATGCGAGGTGTGAAGCTGCTACTTCATAAGGTAAGGGCATAAGTTCATAAGGTCAGCTACGCACACCTGTTAAAATACTAACATGCAAATGACAAAACAATTGTAATTTATCTACCAACTGCCACCATGTAATAGATACAACACGGAAACATGTATGTAAAATCCCACAACCGGCCTTAATTCCACTACAAGCAAAAATGGAAAATCTGGTGAACAAAAAAGAATTAAAGCTTCTATTGTCTGAAAAAAATATAAAACGGTTTAATCTACAAAACGGCTTCAGTTCTTGTTGTTTGCTCAGAATTGGCAGTGCTATCAATTTTTTTTCTTGTTTTTGATTCGAAAATATATTCACTGTACAACATCTTTTCTTATTCCATTCATCAACCATATTCTTGGCTGAATATCATTTACATATTGAATTGTAAGTAAATCTATCAGTTTGTCTCATCCAGCTGTCTTATAAACAGGGTCACCCCATATCTTGGCCCTGAGATAAGATAGAAAATAGTCTGAGAAATAGGAGCACTGCAATAAAACCTAACAGTGGCACAGGAAGTAGGATTTCTAATTGGTTGAAATATTTTTTTCCTGCAAATCGACTTTGAAAAAAACGTTGTGATATTGTGGAAAATTTGATTTGATTTTGATTTATTTTTAAATCATGAAATAATTGTGTTTTTCTGCTTTGGAGGTACTCTTAGGGGCCAAAAATTGCCTTGGTAGTCCAGTGAAGAACAGGAAAACTTTTTAGCTTATATTTTCTGCCTTCTGAGGTACTCTTAGGAGCTGAAAATTGCTTTGGTAGGCCAGTGAAAGGATCAGAAAAAGACCTAGCTAAAGCAATTATTACTATATTGTTAGCTGTGATAAATCTCCGGAGAAACCGGGTGAAGCGCAGTCTCTAAATCATTGAAATTGATAAATCTAAATGGTGTAGAAGAGCCAATTAATATTTGATATTTTGAATTATTTTAATTTTTTATCCTGACTCTTTTCATAGATTTTGGTCAGGGTGGTACCACAGTTTTCCTCTGATGATATTTGTCCGGCCGACGTTTTCAGCAAACCTATTTCCAGGATTCAAATTATTGTATTTTAAAAGGGATGGAAGAAGGAAATAAAATTGACGAATTAGCTCAAAATACGGATTCTAGTTCAGAAAATTCAGAAGAAATAGAAAGTGGGCAAAAAAGTGTTGAAATTCGAAATTTCTGATCCTGAATTTCAAACTGCTCTTCAGGCTGATCAGAGGTTTTAAAATCAGTTTCTACCAGAGACTCTGAAAACATTCTTGAAGCCTATCAAACATTTCTTAATTTGCTGTTTGAAAGTGATCTAGGACCTCCAGCAGTCAGAGTACCCCATAAATCAAAATTCTGATTCACATTTTAATATCTAGGAACTGGTGCGAGAAAGGGAGTCAGCGTTTTCCCAGTTGGATATCCCAATAAATAAAAGATTATTAGTTGAAAGATCTGAAAGACCTTTTACAAAAAAAAAATGCAAATGACAATCAGCAATTAGAAAATGCTTTCAGATATTGCTTTTCAAGTTCTGGCTACTGAATCAGCAAATGAGAGAGCTGGAAGATGCTGTGGGACAAGGTAGTTTTGCTGCTCCAGCCACAGTAGGAGACCCTTTTCTCCGGTTGGGTGCCCCGTGAATGCAAAACCATTTAAACCATTTTATGGAGCTTTTTGGAGAAAATTTCAAAGGATGGTTGGCGAATTCCAAAACCTTTGGTTCTACAGAGAGTTTCAAATGCCAATAAAAATACAACAAAATAACACTTTTGAATCCAAGTTTCACAGGAACTGCTCTAGCCACCCTTACTGATATTTTAAAAACACTCAAAGAACCAGTTTTTGATGATGTCATATGTGAGCTTAAGCAGGCGTTTCAGAAAGGACGGGACTCTGATGTTTATCAGGGACTAATTTATGACGCAACACAAAAAAGGACTGAAGCCGTCCTGGAATTCTCTGAGAGGTTAAAAAATCTTGCATAATCAGCTTATCCCCAACTTTCAGAAGGAGACCGGGAATCCATCATAAAGCCAATATTTATATGGGGCTTTTACCTAAAATCTATCAGGTATTAAAATATCAGAGAGGAAACTGAAAGTTTGAAAGATGCTCTGAAAAAAGCTGTCTATACAGAACAACAAGTATTTCTTGGCAAATACAGGATGCTAATCTCTTTGGAGTTAAAAAGTAATTCTAATCTATCCGTTCTATCTTCAGCAAAAATGGATGAGCAGATAAACGAACTTCGTGGATTGATTGACAAAGTGAGGCAGCAATACAATGGCTGTGCTATCTGCAATAATTGTGGTCATTTTGGCCATTAAGCGACAAATTACCATTCCGTGCCAACCAAATCTTGAATGGAAACAATCGTCAGCCTTTGGTAATAACAATTTCTATGATAATAATTATCGTAATTTATACTTAAATAGCAATAATTTAAACAACAATAATATGAATTATAACAGACGAATTTCAATCAAAATGCAAATTTTGGACGTAACAATTACAACAGGAGAAATCTAGATGGAAGGTCGAATTTTGGATATTATGCAAAGCGGGAGGATCATCAGACACGAAAATTATGTATATGGTAGTTTTACAAAAGCTCTTATAACAGGCGTGATCTATGGACCGCCAAAACAGTCAGGCTTTTTTGATACAGAGACTGGAAGTAAAGACCCTGGGCCTCACCCCCCAAAATTATCGAAATAATGAAAGAAATGTCCAATTTTTGGATGACTCCAAAAAAGGTCAACAAATGACAACATTTTGGCAAAGAATTGGAATTACATGGGCCTGCTAATTCTCAGTTGCTCGACATAGAGATGAAGATTTGATTTCCCAGACTCCCACTTTTAGGCAAATTAATTTGAATTCTGCTTTAAATCCAGATGGCCCTTTTGGAGCAAATGGGTTCGAGTTGCTGCTCAATTTTAATGTGATGCAGCGTTAGAAGAAGTATTTGCTTATTCGACAAACAAGAACCAAGAAGGCAGAGTTGTGGGACTTGTCATCGGATGATGACTACGAGTCCAAAACAGATTATGCTGCTCTGGAAGCAGCAAATCTGAATTGTTACTACAAAGAATGACGTGCAGACAACCACCATGGTCAACTCTTTCCATTTCCCATCAAGTCACGGAGCAGAATGAAATCAACAATCCACGATCTGAAGATGGCAATGTTTTAGGCGGCGGTAACCATAGGATGCCTCATCAAAATCAACATTGCTCCGTCCCGACGCAATCATCAACGCCATCGCGGGGTTGTGTGTTGCCACTGCCCTTGCCATTGTCCGTGTTCACCCAAGCCACCTCATCGTTGAAGAAGCCGCGCCGTATTCACTTGAAGCCATTGTTATCAACCACCTCATCACTCCTGTCCGAAACATCAAGCCCAGCTTTGCCGGACATTGGACCTGCCTACGTCTGTATTTGGGGACATTACTCAGGTAAGACTATTTGCTTAAAGTATCTCCGCCATTTTGTCATTAAATTAATACATTTATATGTTTACAATATGAAAATCCTACCTATCATAAATTACTTTTTTTAATGCCAATGCAAATGCCACGTATCTGAAAGTTATTTTGTTGGTTTGGGCAGTTTTACAGCTTTTCCGATTGTCATACATATTTTTTATTTTCTTGGGAAAAATTATCCGAAAGAAAATTATCTGTGATCAAAGTGAGGGCTCTTCAGATCAGTTCTGTATACTAATGCAGTCACCCTCCTTATTTTTGTGGTGTGCATGCTGTTGTTTTTATTGTGTCTTATAGTGAAGTGCATGCAGTTTTACTTAGCTATGTCTATAAATATTTGGGTGTTTACAATTTATGTTTATAGAGTTAAAACAAACAAAACACAAACAGAAATATGAAAATTTCCGAGAAAATACTGGCAGTTAAAAAGGCCAATAAGTTGATAATAACAATTCTCAGAGGTAAATTTTTGTACATTGAAAACCAAAAGTTCGTCAAGTCTTAAGTAGCCTTGTTTTATTTCACGCCCAACAAGAATAACCATAAGTTTACAAATAGACAGAATTTTGCATTTAGCCATTTTTGGTGAATTCTCTGTCAAGAATAAACAAGAATATGGTCAAATTATCCAAAGCTTTGGTAAACTTAGTAAAAGCAAAATTGCTAAGAGTCCAAAAATAACTCTTATTATCAGCAATTTCACTTCAGAAACTCACAGCTTTTCACACTTGTGGGAAAAGACTGAGAACTTGGTTTTTCAATGATAAAAATATGCTGGCAAAACTAAAACTTTAAGTTTGACAAAAACTTATTTACAAACAACACTCTCTTTACAGACATGTCTGAGTTGGCCTCTGAGGACAAAACCCAAACTGTCAGCGACGATCTGGCTTTTTACGAGCTCGTCAAAAACAATAGCAACAAGGCTAAAGAAGAAACCGTCAGCGACAAAAAGGCCAACAATCTGTAAAAGCCGCAAAATAAATTGTCTAAATTTGTGCAATTTTTCAAATTCCTCACTTTACTTACATTCCATCTAATACGCTTAATATTTTGAATATATTTAAGTTGCCCTTATCATTTACTTACTACATAATTTAAGTTGTTTGAAGTAATTTTTGTAAATTTTGCATCTTATTTATAATCTATTTAAATTGTGCTTATCTAAAGTTATTTGATTCTTTGTTGCCTGTATTATATTACAGTTGGGTTATCTGATGTCGCACTTGTAAAATCTAGTAAACAACATAAAATTCCAAAAATGAACAAAAACAATTTGATTGAAAAAGACTCTTATGACTTTTGCCAGCAGTCTTTTGCAGTGTGGTATGGGAAATTGGGAATTTCAAATTTACTTGGAACAAGTCACAGTGGGCACTGTAAATTTACCCCATTCTGTCCAGTGCATTTTACCTGGAGGAGAACTCCCCAAGACCAGAAAAGAAAATGTCACAATTTTCGGCCTAGAACCAAGCCCAAAAATAGTTCTGCTGTAAAATGCATGAAAATCACTACAACAGTGTGTACTAATACTGGGTTTTTTGGTGGAATAGGCTTATCTCAGATAAAACAGAAAATGGACCCGTTTCTTACAAAACTTGTCAAACTTTGAACAAAAATAAGGAATTTGAGTTTCATTTAAAAAGGATAAAAATGGTTTTTGGACAGCTGACTTAAAACTCGAAATTCAATTTTCATGGTGTTGTTGAGATGTGAACCTCGGTCACCAATTTTGTTATTGAAAAAGGTAAGGTTGCCGGTTGGACTGGACAGAGTATTATTTTAGATCTGGGGGACGTAACCTTATGCCCTTCCATGTATGGAAAGTGCAAAAATTCAGAAGCCACTTACCTTTGAGCAAATTGTTTCAAAGTTTGTCCTTTTATCCACCAAGGCGTTCTTCCTGCCTCAATAAGTGATATGTACGTCATCATAGATGATCTCCAGGTGGCCGTTTTGATTGAGGAGTACAAAAGTTTCCTGACATACAAAATGCATTCATTTCAGAGCAGGGAGTTGTCAGATTGAACTCAGACCAGAAATTCGGCATTTTTTCAATAATAAATTAGACGCGCAAAAATCATTAAAATTGAAAAACACAATCTTGATCCTGTAAATTTAAAATTAAATTATCTCAAGATCCAAATTTTTCAAGAAGAGATTTCGAGTTTTGAAGGATTTAGCTCAAACTGTGTCATCAACTTCAGCAAACTTTAGATGTAATCTGGCAGCTTCTATACCTAGACCCCCCACTGTTGGTGCTTGTAACATGCCAACAGAACAATTTGGTAGCTGATTTTACTGGCGACGCCCCTAGCCCTTTGGGGCTGCCGAACAGTCAATGTGACTAAAATTCATTTCAATCATAAAATAAATGACATATGTTATAAGTACATACCTGTAGAACACAATGGAAATGTATGGTTTGTCCTTCTAGGGAGTAGAGACTTGGTGCATTTTTCCGAAATGGTAAAGTGCTTACATAAGAAAATTGCAATTTTTTGATACAAAAATGAGTGGGCCACAGAACATGGTTCAATTCATGTTTCAGACGTACCATTAGACTTAAACTGGATAAAGAATTATAGTCTTTTTCAGTTTAATGCACCCATAGTTTCCATGACCACTTATCAGCTATTAGAGAACCCACTTTTGGATTTTTCAAAATTATCTTTATAAAACCCAAAAGCTAGAAAAAACAGTACATCGACTTTCAGACTATATTTAAATATACTTAGTCCGCATGCAATTCGAGAAACATTAATAGGGGCTGGGACAGGGGTCAAAACCGCTGTGCAAGTACCGAAAATGTAATGGAGAAATTAATTACTGTTAGCCAAAATAATTTTTATGCTAATTTTAACTCTTTACTGAAAGGGCCAGTACAATTATTAATAAACCTCTTTATAATTGTGCTGATATTTACAATTGTCGCCTACTTTGCTTATTTGTACATAAGTAGAAGACGTTCACCAATAATTGCTGCATCTCCCTATATATCCACACCTACCCCAGTGGATTAGGCAAAGCATTAAGCTGCTAATAATAAAACCACAGCAAATACGGCCATTTAAGCCAGATTGACAAAAAATTACATGGACAAGGACTCCCCGGGACACCCAAGAATCATGGCCAGCATAGCAATAGTGGCAATGGCAAGCAAAATACAAAAGTATACATTACAGGTTGATGTAATAATAAACGACAAAATAATTGTATTAGCAATGATAGACACGGCGGCAGTCTACTCCCTTCTGGATAGCAAAATTGCTGAAAAATTACAAATTTATGGAGTGTATAAAAGTTCCGTCCGCAATTGCAGCAAATGGAGGAAATCGAAATTTTGGGATCAGCAGTAATAACGGTTTGGTTCATTATGTGGATGAAACGATTCTAGTTCATATCAAAAGAACTGTGCAGCAGAATTACTGTTAGGCTCAAATTTTATTTCAGATTTAGAAAGATAAATTAAGATTTGGAAAAATCAACTGTAAGATTTCGAAATCTTTCTATGCATATGAAGGACTCACCTATTGCCCACAGAAACAAGGAGTACAATAATCCTAGACACAGACAAAATCATTTTGCCGCGAACAGTACCAGACAATTATAACCAGGAATGCAACTTGTTTTGCACCCAAAAACACTCAACACAATGAGGAGGTTTTTACGCTCACTCTATATGCAACGTGCTAGGAAATGGGGTAATGCCTGTGCAAGTCATGAATCCTAATGTGTATGAGGTAGAGTATACGCCAAAACGCGTTTAGGCACAATAAATACTACATCTCATTAATACGAAAGAGCACAGAATCAAGGGAATCCAATGATAAGTACAGTTGTAAGTAATGACAAAACAAAGCAATTTGTGCGATGGATAGAAGAAAACGTAGATATTTCATCATTGCTAAATAAAAGTGTGCAGACTGAGATAATAAATTTGCTTTCCAAATATCCAAATCTGTAAGCCTTGAATGACAAAGACTCGGGAAAAACCGATTCAGTTAAACATGTGATAGACACAGAATGAAAAAAATTTTTTTTTTACCGTGCCATGCAGAAAAAGAAATTATCATAGAGGAATAAAAGCACTTGTGTCTAAAAACATCATTTGGCCCAGCATTTTGCCTCCGTCTACAAACATTGTTTTAGTACAGAAAAAAAGATGGAAAACATTGAATGTATAGACTTTAGAGGAATAAACAACATAATAAAGAAAAACGTATATCCTCTACCTAGAATAGACAAGGTATTATATACTTGTATGGCAGTATCAAATACCTACTGTTCTTAATACTCAGCAGCATAGTATTCTTACCAAAGAGACTGACAAAGAGATGTATCATGTCCACAGGACGGTGCAATTTAATATTTAGCTCTTTCATTTGTAATGAATTGCCTTTTCTAATGCTGGCTTATAATATTCTTCAGACCTTACAGTGGATATATGCCTGCATCAGGGGATGATGTGCTAATCTTTGCGCCCACACATGAAGAAATGCTTAGGGACTTAAAATTCTGCTCAATACATTAAATGATGCCAGCACATGAAATTAAAGCTGTCTAAAATGCAAGTTTTCCATGAAGAAACGTTGTATCTGGGATATCCAATTCCAGGACAGGAATTCTGCCGGACCTAAAAAAATTGAGGCCGTCAAACTGATGCCCAGACCAACAAACCTCAAAGAAATAAAATCTTTTCTATGCGTTATTTTGTACTACAGAAAATTTATCAAAAACTGTTCAGAAATTGCTGAGCCCTTAACACGTTTGCCTAGAAAAGATAGAACTTTTGCTTGAAAGATGAGCAAGAAATCCTTTTCTGTATCTGAAAGAAAAACTGACTGAATCGCCTATTTTGGCTAATCCTGACTTTTCCAGGCCTTTCATATTACAGACAGACACATCATATACAGGGATTGGAGCCGTTTTATCGTCACAAATTCATGAGGATGGAAAGAACATCCGCTAATGTATGCTAGCTGCACCTTAAAAAGGCATGAGAAAAGTAGGCAGTGACAGAACCAATACTAGCAGTCGTTAAATTCATCAAATACTTATAACCTTATCTATACCAACAGGAAGTGACTGTAGAGACCAACCACACTGCAGTAAAATCTATTCTCGAAAAACCAAATGTTTTGGCTGCTGTGGAATTGCATGCTGGGGACTTGCAATTGCAGGAATAAAATCTCTGTAGTGCCAAGGAAAGGCACAATGAATCAAAATGGATTTGTTATCTAGCTTACCAAACCCGCGAGAAAACGCATACTTCAATATTGATAAAAACAGAATGTGGAGTGAGATGATGCTGATGGATGCAAAGTAAATGTAGTATACGCGGAAGAAAGACACAAAAATCCTGACCATTCTAAACTTGGGGAGGAATTAGTACTTTACAAAAAGAGGACCCGGAATTACAAGATTTTTTTCCAAGAAGGAAAATGCCCAGAGTGTTTCAATCAAGCAACAAAATAATTTACAAAATTGATGAGAAAACGAGAAGAATGGTAATTCCAACTTTAATCACACCCCATATTATTCAAACCCACCATGATAATGAATTTGCAGGGCACTGGTGCACACAAAACTGTACGACTCATCACTAAGAAATACTTCTGGAAACACATGACAAAGGAAATTACAGCAGACTGTAACATGTGTGACATCACAGCGTAACAAAACCAACATGTCAGAGACCACGTCAGTCTCCTATCTATCTCATATTCAAGGTCATTTGAAAGAGTTGCAGTCGACTGTGTAGGACCACTTAACCTCATTGAAATTGAAAACAAATATATAATAGTCTTCATAGATTAGTTCATAAAGTACATAGAGTAAGTGTTTGCAACGCCTAACATAAGTGCACAAACAGTAAGCAAAAATTTTTGTCACACAAATAATCTGCAGACACAGCGCGCCCAAATTTTGCAATCAGATCAAGGCTCTGATTTTACATCAAAGCTCATGCAGGAAATAACTGCCTTATTCAAAATACATCAGATTTTTACTACCACTTACCACCCTATAGCCAACGGCAAGGTAGGAAGAGCTAATCAAATGCTAATTGTTAGAGTAAGAATGTATTTAAACAAAACAAAATAGATTGGGATGAGCATCTGCCAAGGCCATCTTTGCAACAAATATACATACCAACAACAAAACAACTGGATGTATCCTTTTTTCTCATGTATGGACAAACACCAACTGCCAATAGATAAAATTCTTCAGTACAAATGCCCCTTCTATCTAATTGACCTAAAACCTACAAAGAAGAAGTTAAGAAAAACATTTTTCAGAGGCACTAATGGCAGTACAGCAGCAGATAGAAATATCGCAACAAAATACATAGAAGCCCAAAATATAAAAGCAAAAGACACAGAATGCAAAATAGGTGACTTAGTGTTGCTAGAAAATGAAGCTATAAAACGCAGTATACCAAAAAATTACAGCCAGTTTATACTGGCCCCTACCAAATTATACATATAAATTACCCCAACATCAGTATTGATTTAGGGGGAACCAAAGTCAAGTTGTGCATGTTACTGAATCAAAAAATATGAAGCTAGACAGATTGAGAAACCGAAGGCAAGTTAATATGCCAACAAATGAGATAGAAGATATCACAAAACAAATTTTGCCCAGTTAGGGAAAGATTCACCCTCAGGCCTTGAAAACATAACCCAAAAAGACACAACAACAATTCAACATCAATACTTTTAAGAAGCCAACGATGACCATCAGCCGAGGACGTCTGGCCCCTAAGGGTAGGCGTGTCAGATACAAATTATGGTCTGCATAAAACTCTATAATTTCTTTCAAAAAATATTTAGATGTTTCGTTTCTTTAATACAAATATCAGCAAAAATATTGCGCACATGATAAAAACAATTACATTATTTTACAAACGTAGTATATAAATATATGTATTTAGGGCATATTTAAGATACATTAATGATTGACAACAATAGGTACCATATTTCAATGTTCAGGTGTGTAGAGCAAGTTTATGTGAATTCAATATTTAGTGTAGTATATTGTTTAATATGTAAGAAATCGTCAGCTGAGCCAACATCAAAGGAAGAGCAAAAGCTAAAATGGGTGCTAGAATGAACAAATTGAGTTAGTAATAGGAATATAACAAAAATATTAAATATATTTTTAAGTGCAGATTAAGTCGCAACAGATTACCTGAGAAACATGACCCAGTCTCCTTGAGGTTGCCACGAGCCAGAACTACTTAAAGTTTTGTTACCTTATTGTAAAGCAATAGCATAGGCGTAGTCACATACAATCATCAGCCTTAAAAAAGAGCAAGCGAGCTATAAATGAGTGGCGCCGCTGTAGTAAGAAAGTAAAACCATGTGGATAAAAGAACATACGACGCAAGGTGTTAAACTACTTGCGCTTTGTAAGTAAAGGGCATAAGTTCATAAGGTCAGCTACGCACACATGTCTAAAATACTAACATGCAAATGATATAACAATCATGTAATTTACGAACTGCCACCATGTAATAGATACAACATGGAAACGTGCATGTAAAATCCCAATTCCACTACAAGCAAAAATTGGAAAATCTGGAGAACAAAAGAGAATTTAAGTTTAGTTGTCTGAAAAATATAAAAAATAGCTTAATCTACAAAATGGCTTCAGTTCCTTGGTGTTTGCTCAAAAGTTGGCAGTGCTATCATTTTTTTCCTTGTTTTTGATTTGTTAGAAGATATTCACTGTACAACATCTTTTCTTTTTCCAGTCGTCAACCATATTCTTAAACTGAATATCATTTACATATTGGATTGTGAGTTAATTTATCAGTTTGTCGCACTTAGTGGTCTTATAAGTGGGATCAACCCATATCTTGGCCCTGAGATAAGATAGAAAATAGTCTGGGGAGTAGGAGCACTGCGATTGAACCTAACAATGGTAACAAAATATCACTGAACCGCAGTGACCGTTAATCTGAAGTGAAGGCACCAGTGTAGTTCCTTTCTGAAGTGGCAATTAATACAAGATCCCTTAGATAATCCGTATTAATATGTGAATTAATCAGGCATTAATTATAATAGGTATTTGAGTTCAGCAAACAGGCGTTTATGCTATGAAAAGAAAGCTTCCTTGGATTCCCGGAGGTTTCTGATGTATCAGCAAAAGGTCTAGCTGGAATGATTAGGAAGAACAGATACTGCTGTATTAGATGCCGCATATTTATGGGGTCAAGGATTTGATGGGGCATCTGTAATGTCCGGCAAGTTTAACAGGGTTCAAGCTATTTTACAAAAGAATTTCCAAAAGCATTGTACATGCATTGCACTGATTATTGACTTAATCTTTGCCTAGTCAAAGCGAGCTCTACAAAATCGGTTCAATATGCTTGAAACGGTACATTTCTCATTTAAATACAAATATGTTATAAATAGTTATAATATTATTTTATAATTATATTAATCAATACATTTTAATATGACATTACACATGCTTTACTGATATTATCCGTTTCTTATTTCTACCTTTAGAGGAAGCGAGCTAATACAATAGTATATTTCACAAAACCTTATGCACGTAAAATAATTTTTAGCATTGAGCACAAAAGTGGTTTCTAGCAGAGTGCAGTCATACATTTTTGCGTAGTAAAACTTCATTTGCTCTGCACAACACCATAATTGTTGCCTTCGGTTTAAAGAGTTTCAGTAGAAAATTTACAATGACTTGAAAATGTAATCAAAAAAATGTACACAATGTTTCCTGAAATGGACTATAGCTCCAAAAGTAAAAGGCTTCTGAGCAGTAAGATCAACTACAGAATAAACTTAACAACACATAGGATAAATATTTAATGGTGGCCACTTGTATGTTTAGAAATATAAAAGTACACAGTATATTAAGCGCTAAGTGAAGGAAAATTACATAAACAGACATCAGAATTCACGTTAGGGACATTACTATGGCGCTGTCTAAAGGCGCCTGCCTTTCCCTTATTTAATTGATATATATATATATATATATATATATATATATATATATATATATATATAAAGGCTACATTCCAATTCAACAGGTCATAACTTCAGCTGATGTGAACATGAGACGTTAGAACTAGCAACATTAGATAGATAAAAGTGTCTTCTTTCGAATCGTGTAAACAATTTTGGCCATATATCAATGCTTCGAGTGCTACGGCAATTAGTTTACACCCTTCTTTAATATTGTTTAAAGGACAATAGCATCATTGGTCCTGACATCAATTTGCATCCTATTTTCACGATATCCCGAAATTTTTGCACTCAGTAGGAAGCGTATCTACTCTGGGGCTTTAAAAAATGTGCTACCTAATTTTTGTGAAGGTATTCATTGTCAAACAGGTCAAAAAGGATTCCTACATACACAGTAATGTGATACAATGCGGAAACTTTGAGGTTAGAACAATATCAAAGTGAGGTGTAAACAAATAGCCGTAGTGCACGAAACGCTGGCAGCTGGCCAAAATTTTTTACACGATTCGAAAGAAGACACTTTTATCTATCTAATGTTGCCAGTTCTAACGTCTCATGTTCACATCAGCTGGAGTTATGCCCTGTTGAATCGGAGTGTAGCCTTTTTTTGGCCCACCCTGTATATATATATATATATATATATATACTAGCAAAGAAAAATGCTCCGATGGAACAAAAAAGATGAATATACTTGGAATTGTGGATTATTATGGATGTAAAAGGAGGGGACTAGGAAAAATCTACCTAAAGTCGGAAAATCTGCTAAAAATCACACTTTCTCTAAGCAACGCAAAAATCGATGTATATTCTGCGGCCAACAGATTAAAATAAATATTCAACCATAACAATGATTGAAACAGCAGCACGTTAGCTATGCAGTAGCTATGGGAAATGATATTAAGTAAACTAACAGTCTTCCAAGCCAATTGAATGAAATAGCAAACATCGAAGACAATTGAAGACATGGTTGGTTTAAAACAGTAGGAAACGCGTAAGTTGACTTGAAACAGACTTAATGTAGATACACTAGCATGCCCGAAACGATTGTGTGCACTAATCAATCGGCTCCTGCTTTGCTTGCTATAATGCTCATAAAATAAAACAACTTTAAATACAATACCTCTTAGTTTTCTATCAATCAGGTGCCAGCAATTTAAAAAAGTAACCTTGATAGATTTCGTTTATACACTCTTATCTGAAACTTCGAACATTATTTAAAAAAGACACTTTTTTAGAGGCCGCAGAATATACATCGATTTTTTGCGTTGCTTAGAGAAAGTGTGATTTTTAGCAGATTTTCCGACTTTAGGTAGATTTTTCCTAGTCCCCTCCTTTTACATCCATAATAATCCACAATTCCAAGTATATTCATCTTTTTTGTTCCATCGGAGCATTTTTCTTTGCTAGTACACTACTTTTAATTAGCGTGATTTCAGTACATCAGTCAGTAAACACAATCAGTAATATGCCACAATAATGACAACAGTCCAAGAACGCGGAAAACAATATTGTTCTTAACATCAGCATTATCCTTTTTAAACAAGACAACCTTATTGACACCATCCATTTTCAAATTAAAACTCCATTAAGTTATTTCTTCTTAATGTGCAGTTCACTTATAATCAAGCACAAATATTTAACCAACGAATTCACATTGCAAATCCTCACTCAATCAATACACAAGCACAATGTGTTGTGACTTTTGAAATTGAAAACACCTTGGGTCAATTTTCAAATTGAAAATTGGGTGTTTGAATTTGCGATAAAGAAAATAATCAAAAGATAGTCACTTGGTTTATTTAAGCCGAGTAATAAAATAACGACCGTCCACCAATTCCAAACTAAACGCGACTAATCTGATCACTATGAAAAAGTTTTGAAAAATGAGCTTGCTAAGCGAGAGTTGTAAACCAAGAGAAACTTAAAGTTAAAACCTACCATTAAATTATTAAGAGACTTATAAAAGATTTTAAACTTTAAGAAAATGGAAAAGGCGGGATGTTGGTAAATTAGAAGGCAAAGTTTTTCGGCAAAAATTCAAAACTTCACGCAAATATCAAATGTAAGGAACACTAACGCTTTGATTTGGAAGTAAAATAAATTTGTAGTATAGACTACATATTAACAACAAATGAATAGTGCAAACTTTACACAACTACTAGGTGTAGAGAATACTAACAGTTTACGGCTTATTAATGTACATGATTACAATAAAGCTGCATATCTTTGTCGACTTCTGTGCACAGTAGTGTGATTGCTGGTTCATTTTAAACCACTTTTGCAGGCAATTTACATCAATTAAACGATAGCTCTCCATGTGCAAGATTTTGTGAAACATATTATAAACACGGCTAAGAAGGATTTAACTTTAATGCAACCCATTTAAGACAAAATTACATCTCTTCAATGATCTAAGGACACTTGAACATAATTTTTAAATCACTTTAGATTACTTTTGAGGGTAAACAAACTCACTTAATTGATGTCTCACATATGAATCCTTGAAAATTTCTTGACTTCAGTTACAAAGTCTCTGCAAGTCTATCGAATTAAGGTTAACACGTAATGTAAACTTTACACAAACACATAGCGTAAAGAATATTTTAGTCGGATTCGTAATTTTGATATTGCTCCGATATTACTTTCAACATTTATTTAAAAATGAGTCTCCATAATGTTTTAAAGACAATAAACATTAGGTTTAAACCACTTTGCAATACTGCTGAGTGTAAGCAAGCGCGCCCAACTGACGTATATATTTCATTCCCTGTAAATTTTTATATCTCAGGGAAAAATTTCGGTTTTTGCAATGCTCTAGAACAAAGGCTAACATGCAGTGTAAAAAATTACTCGGATATTATGATCAACATTCATGAAAAAATTATGTCTCTACAATGGTCTGAGGACATATAAACAATGAGTGTAAACTACTTTACATCACTGTTGGATGTAAACAAACGCGCCTACGTGACGTCTCACATTTGATCCTTTGAAAACTTCCAGACTCCAGGAAAAAATTAGGTTTCTGGAATGCTCAAAAACGAAGATAAATACATATGTAGTGTAAACTTCATGTAAACACCTAGTGTAAAGAAGATTTTAGTCAGATTCGTAATTTTGATATTGTTCCGATATTACGATTAATATTTATGAAAAAATTAAGTCTACATAATGTTCTATGAGCAAACTAACAATTGGTGTAAACTACTTTACAACACCGTAGAGTGTAAACATATGTGCCAGACTGGCATATCAAATTTGGTTCTTGGTCCATTTCTAGACTTGATAAACGTGTCCCTGACTCGTAACCGGAGAAGCAGGCAGAAAAAACAAGACAGAAACGCATTTTAAACTCCAAATTTTTGACTTTACACTCGCTAAATATTAATGTATAGACAATTTGCTTTGACATGCATCCGATATAAAGCACTTTATTTTTATTCTATTAGACTTATCCCGACTTCTGGACGGAGAAAGTGGCGAACAAAAAACGCAACAAAAACGTATTTTCCATCATTTAGAACACTGTAAACTTTAAAATTCCGTACCGAACTCCCCATTGAGTTTAAAAGAAATTCGGTTTGGTACAATTTGTAGCTTTTAAATCGTAGTACATTCCTGTGTGCCAAAATTCTGTTGCAAAAATTATTTGGTATGATTTATCAATCAAACTTCGTAAAAAACGTGTTTTTTCGCCCATTTTTTACCTCTGATTTCGAACTTTACACCCCCATAAATAACTCAATATTGCGTTTTTTTAAATGCGGTTTGCTGCGATGTTTAGCCCCTGAGAGGCACTTTATTAATGCTGTCTTCGATTTACACTGACTCATAAGCGGAAAAATTTGGCAGAGAAATCTTAGTTAAAATCCGTTTTTTTACACCATCCACTAGAGTGTAAACTTTAAACCCCAGGATCTAACTCACCATAGAGCATAGAAGACTTTGCTTATATGCAGAATGTAGCCCTTGATCCGCTCTACATTTCTGTCAGAAAACATTTTAAAAAACTCATAACCGGAGTTAGTATCGGACATAGGCAGGTTGAAAACTCGACCAAAAAGTGCTTTTTCACCCCCAGATTTTCGCACTCTTTACACTGCCATTCGATAACTAATGCGAATTTCAAAAAACAAAAAAAGTGTCATCTGAAGAATTCATCCCTCTATTATCCTATCCTGTTCAATCCTTCGAGTCATCAATACTCAGTTGTCCACATGCCGCAGTAAAAAGGTCCCAAAATTTGTCCTATGTTATAACGTTACACAAAAACTTTACACCTTCTTTACACAGTCAATTTTGAGTTTCAAGAAAAACAAAAAACACGGGCAGCGAATTTTTTTATTATCTTTCTTTTTAAAAAAACCGCACCTTCCAGAAGTGTACCTGTTATAGCTGTAGGGGGTGCACAGGTGTTTGGTGGGTACCTCAAGTATATTATAGGTACGCGCTAACGCGCTACCTATGATATATTTTTGAAAGTTTGTTTGTTTGTATGTATGTATGTTCGTATGTTCGTATGTTTGTGCCGGGTTGGCTCCGGCCCAATGAAATTTGGTGGGCTGATATTTTGGGCCGAGGTCGGTCCAATGGGGGAAGGAGCCGTAGCGATCTTAAAATTTCGACAAACGCACCCATTGGCCCTGGGCAGGAGGGAGCAGGGTTTGGCCCCTGTGCTATAAGCCTCCACGATTTCGGGAGATGGCCGATTTTTGCTATTTTTTCAAAAATTAGTTTATACTGTTTGTATAGGGATACCCCGGCCAAGAGGAGCATGCCTGGCGACACTATGTACATTGTTATATGTTATAGCATTGGTCGGCACTGTGAAACATCAAAATACGGGTTTAACCAAATGATGCTATAACATAGGCAATTTTATAAGATAGGCATGGTATGAGATACTATGTGCAACAAGATAAGCAATGCTATAAGATAGGACGTGATATAAGATACTCTGTGCTACAGGATAGGCAATACTATAAGATAGGACGTGATATAAGACACCCCGTGCTACAAGATAGGCAATGCTATAAGATAGAACGTTATAAAAGATACCCCGTGCTACAAGATAGGCAATGCTATAAGATAGGAAGTGATATAAGATACCCCGAGCTGCAAGATAGGCAATGTTATAAGATAGTATGGGATATAAGATACCCTGTGCTACGAGATAGGCAATGCTATAAGATAGGTTTGGTATAGATACCCTGTCTGTGCCATAACATGCAGTGATATAAGATAGGAGATACCATCAGCTATAACATATCACGTGATATATGACACCCTTTGCTACAACAAACAAAAAATTTTTAAAACATCAAAAATATGGTTTGACCGAAAAAATTTTTCAAAACATCCTAAAACATCAAAAATATGGTTTGACGAAAAAATTTCCAAAACATCCCAAAACATCAAAAATATGGGTTTGATTAAAAAAATTTTCCAAAACATCCTAAAACATCAAAAATATGGTTTGACGAAAAAATTTTCCAAAACATCAACAATATGGGTTTTATTAAAAAAATTTCCACAACACCCCAGAACATCAAAAATATGATTATGGCTAAACAATTTTCAAAACCATTCTGTAACGTCAAAAATATGGATTTGATCAAAAAATGGTTGACAAAAGACATTTTAAAAAATCCAAAAATAAAATATGGTTTGTACCAACAATTTTTTTAGAAATATCCCAAAACATCAAAAGTCTTGAAAAATAAAAAATACAAGAGACATATTAATTCCATATAGCTATCAGGCCTAAGTTCAGCCCGGCAACGCCGGGCAGCTCAACTATGCTACAAGATAGGATACGGTATAGCATACCCAATGCTATAAGATACCTAATGCTATAACATACCCAATGCTATAAGATATGACACGGTATAAAGTACCCAATGCTATAGCATACTCAACGCTATAAGATAGGGCACGATGAAACACCAACATTAGGGAAATTTTTTTGAAACATCAAAATTATGGATTTTTAAAAACATCAAAATTATGGATTTTTTTAAAAGCATCAGAATTATGGATTTTTCAAAATAACATCAAAATTATGGATTCTTTTTAAAAAACATGGATTTTTTTAAAAATATCAAAATTATGGATTTTTTTTAAAACATCAAAATTATGGATTTTTTAAAATCATATCAAAATTACGGATTTTTTAAAATAACACTAAAATTACGGATTAATAAAAAAACATCAAAATCAATTCCACATAGCTATATATCAGGCCTAAAGTTCAGCCCGGGCAACTGCCGGGCAGCTCATCTAGTATATATATATATATATATATATATATATATATATATATATATATATATATATATATATATATATATATATATATATATATATATATATATATATATATATATATATATATATATATATATATATATATATATATATATATATATATATATATATATATATATATATATATATATATATACTATATATTTTGAAAGTTTGTTTGTTTGTATGTTCGTATGTTTGTGCCGGGTTGGCTCCGGCCCAATGAAATTTGGTGGGCTGATATTTTGGGCCGAGGTCGGTCCAATGGGGGAAGGAGCCGTAGCGATCTTGAAATTTCGACAAACGCACCCATTGGCCCTGGGCAGGGAGGGAGCAGGGTTTGGCCCCTGTGCTATAAGCCTCCACGATTTCGGGAGATAGCCGATTTTTTGCTATTTTTTTCAAAAATTAGTTTATACTGTTTGTATAGGGATACCCCGGCCAAGAGGAGCATGCCTGGCGACACTATGTACATTGTTATATGTTATAGCATTGGTCGGCACTGTGAAACATCAAAATACGGGTTTAACCAAATGATGCTATAACATAGGCAATTTTATAAGATAGGCATGGTATGAGATACTATGTGCAACAAGATAAGCAATGCTATAAGATAGGACGTGATATAAGATACTCTGTGCTACAGGATAGGCAATACTATAAGATAGGACGTGATATAAGACACCCCGTGCTACAAGATAGGCAATGCTATAAGATAGAACGTTATAAAAGATACCCCGTGCTACAAGATAGGCAATGCTATAAGATAGGAAGTGATATAAGATACCCCGAGCTGCAAGATAGGCAATGTTATAAGATAGTATGGGATATAAGATACCCTGTGCTACGAGATAGGCAATGCTATAAGATAGGTTTGGTATAGATACCCTGTCTGTGCCATAACATGCAGTGATATAAGATAGGAGATACCATCAGCTATAACATATCACGTGATATATGACACCCTTTGCTACAACAAACAAAAAATTTTTAAAACATCAAAAATATGGTTTGACCGAAAAAATTTTTCAAAACATCCTAAAACATCAAAAATATGGGTTTGATTAAAAAAATTTTCCAAAACATCCTAAAAACATCAAAAATATGGTTTGACGAAAAAAATTTTCCAAAACATCCCAAAACATCAACAATATGGGTTTTATTAAAAAAATTTCCAGAACACTCCCAGAACATCAAAAATATGATTATGGCTAAACAATTTTCAAAACCATTCTGTAACGTCAAAAATATGGATTTGATCAAAAAATGGTTGACAAAAGACATTTTAAAAAATCCAAAAAATAAAATATGGTTTGTACCAACAATTTTTTTAGAAATATCCCAAAAACATCAAAAGTCTTGAAAAATAAAAAATACAAGAGACATATTAATTCCATATAGCTATCAGGCCTAAGTTCAGCCCGGGCAACGCCGGGCAGCTCAACTAGTATATATATATATATATATATATATATATATATATATGTATATATATATATATATATATATATATATATATATATATATATTGAAACTTTGCAAGAGTGTGGTCTAATGTTTGGTCGCTTGTTTAGTAAAATTTTATAATATGGGAAAGATATCCCCAGAATTCAGGGCTTTTTTCCTAAAGCCATGTATGCTTCGAGTTTTAGCGCGGAAACTTTAAAATTGTTGCCAAATTAGTGATGACCGCTAATAACTTAGTAACCACTGCACGTAGACTGCTGTAATTTTCAGCGGTTGGAGAAGCAAACATTAGAAACAAACGAATAGAATTTTACTCAATACAACAGAAAAGTTTTGCGGTAACGTTACAGTAAGTGTTACTCCACAATGACCTCTATTAGATCTGTCAGTCAATGTTGTTCGATAGACAGATTGATAGAAGAAGTCATTGATTTTTTGCAGTCAGGCACTTCCAGGCCCTGAAATTTGCCTTTTCAAGTGAGCAGTAATTCTAATCTGCATTTTGTATACGAATTTTGTCAACATTTTTATACGAGCTGTTAGATTTTACTATTTAAGCAAAAATCCAAAAAAATTCGGCGCCAAAACTCGAACTATGTGAGTTGAAAAGAAAAGCCGTAGATTTAGGAGAATTTTTCTCACATTAAGAAATTATGCCAAAAAGCATCCATACATAAGACTGCACTCCTGTGAAGTTTTAATTGTTAGTTTTATGTATATGCTACAGTATACCTTTATTAGTGCGGTACCGTTATTTTTTAAAACACCCTTTATATATATATATATATATATATATATATATATATATATATATATATATATATATATATATATGTTTACTATACTATGTTGAGTATACAACATACTGTTATACTCTTACACTGTATAATATAGTATACTATACCCTGTACACCCCGGCCTGATCATTTTTCCACTTCGACCAAAAAAGTCGCCCCGGTCGATCACTAGTGATACTTACTGTCAATGCGAAGTCATAAATTTCCCATATTTTCGATTTTCTAGTCTGGGAATAGACCTCAATGTGCATTCCGGATATACAGAATTCTCATATGCCTATGTAACTTTTTTAACGGTGAAATATGAGAAAACTTTGAAATTTTGATGAAGTTTTCCGAGATCATAAAAGGGATGTGAGATTGAAATGATATACCTTTGTTTTTTGTCAAGCTAGCCCATTTGCCGGAGAGCAGGACCTTAGAAGCAGACTTCTTAAATTCTTCAAAATTCTCAGAGGACCTGGGCGACCGCCCGGCTCGCACCCCCCCCTAAGCACAGCTATGTGGGTAGCACAAAGATTGTGTTCCTCTTAAATGTCAAAATAGGAAAGACTTCTCCTATTAATTTGAATTAAACCCAGCCTCTGAAATAAATTTAAATCGAAAATTGCAAACTTTGGTAATGATACTCTCAGTTTTTCTATAAAAAACAAATTCTAATAGAAATATGTACCTACTGTGATATAATTAATTCCTAAGCAGACAAGCATGTAGGGGTTGTTGGGGGTGTGGTCTGGGAAATGAATAAATGGGAGATCTTTTAACGACTGAAGGCCAAAACAAATGAAAATGAAATTTTTCGCAAAATCCACAGATGTGAATTAACATATTGTCACGCTCAGTTATTCATGCCCTTCCCGGACCGATCACTCTGTGCAACTATGCTCCTAAGCCGCGCATGAGCAGACATTTGCAGGGAGGGGGTTTGGGAGTCTGGACCCCAGAATGGAAAAATGGAAATTTTTGTGGGAAAAAAGAGGCAAAATGCGGGCCGA
Source organism: Mermis nigrescens (assembly GCA_036768485.1). NCBI lineage: Eukaryota > Metazoa > Nematoda > Enoplea > Mermithida > Mermithidae > Mermis > Mermis nigrescens. The sequence goes on along the minus strand of JAVLUZ010000081.1, from coordinate 2,092 downwards.
AATGGATGAAAATTGAAGTTTCTTAAAAAAGGATTCAAATTGACCAGAAACTGTTCAGTAACGTAGTTTTAACGTTACTTTTGCGTTTATACCAGTTTTTGAGGTCATTTTGGCCCCAAAGCGGCTCAATTTTTGGACCGACCCCAGACCGGCCATGCTGTGCATCTATACGCATGACGATCGATCTAACACTTATGAAGCCATCAAAACTGCACAACTCAAAATTAGGTTACCTCGTCCGATCGAATTCTTCGTTAAGGACAAAAACATTGAAGAAAAATATTCTCAGCATATTTTCTCGTCTCGAATCTCAGGTTGTTTGAAGGAAAGACCAACTCAATGCAGTAATTGTAATGTGTCCACCAGTTAAGTGTCGATAAAACCTTAGAAAAATATTCAAAAATAGAAATCCGAGGCCTGAAATTCACATTCACAGGGGTTCCAAATTTTGGTTTGCACTTGACGGAATGTGTCTTTTTGCATCGGTTTTACGTAAGCAGACATGAGGTTTTCTCTCCTGGACGAGCCGAACAAAATTTACCAACCAAATCATCAATCAATGACGCGCCTCAGCTTTTGCAACTTTGCTGAACAGCTTGTCTCGCTCACAAAGGAACACAAGGTTCCATTATATAAATTTTTGAGAGAGGTTAAAAAATGACTTTTCTAAACATCTTAGGCTCAAGAGAAATGTAACTGACCTCGAAAAATTCCCGACTTCGGAATTAAATCCTAAAAAATGATCTTTGACGCTGGTGATGCCATAACTGCTTCTAAAATTAGCAGAAAAAGTGCAAGAAACTGCATATGAAATTCCGAAGAAAACGTGAAGCCGAATCGTAGAACGCTTTATGCAAATGTCATCCTACTAACCATTTGTCCACTCACAGCTATGATAATCCGAACGACTATTTTTATAATTGCGTTGTCTTTTGATGAAACTGAGCATGCAACAACATACCTGACCTACGACTCTTACCTAAGCACATCAATATTTGTATTCACAAGTGAAACTTAAGTTCAAAAATCAGCCCCTCATCCGTGCAAAGGCCACTTTTTATCCATACTGGAATTTATGTTGTATCAATTGAGGCAATGTTTACAAGTCATTTTATTTATCGTAATTATAATTAGATTTCTACGATAAGAAATCTTCCCCATCTGATTCACTGACATCTAGTATCTGCGCTTTATCACGTATGCCATGTAGAAAGTTATTTATTGCATTTATTCAACATGAAATGACAGCAGACAGTTTAGTTCCGCTTCGAGTGCCGGCCGACTACTCGTCACTTAAACTGATGGCATCCAATTTATGAGCTCCGAGATTGTCTCTTGCGGTCGCAGTCGAGGAGTTCAAGAATCTAGATGATCAAATTTGTTTATAAAAAACGATCTCGCTCCTAATCTATGCACTCATGTTTATCAATGTTTATTTTCTTGAGACCTACCTACTGAATTGTGAGAAACTACATACTCGTACAAGTCCCAACGTCACTTAATAAAAGATAGATCGAACAAAAATTAAGTCGAACGCTGAAAATTGGGTCCAGGACATATGGAATAAACATGCCACGCAATGCCTTACAGAATTTGCAATCAGAGGCGGAACTAAGTAGGATTTTCCTAAGGGCGGTAAGCGAACTTTTACGGAAACAGTCAAAAATACATGGGTTCAAAAATTTGCCATTCAAGCGCGAAACAGCGTTTTTTCGGCATTTTACATTGTATACTTTATCTCAACATCACTTTTGTCGCAATATTTCCTAGAAAAATTTGAAATTTCAGACAATTTTGTGCGAAAAAATCATACGTTTCGTTGACTTTAGCGAAAACCTGGCGCGAAGCGCCGGAAAATTCGAGAAATTTCGGCGAATAGACGTTTAGAAGCTTGATTTCCTGTATTTGTAGCAGTATTTCACGCGAAACGTCAAAATTTTTGATCGAAAACAGAAGAAAACTAAACTAAAATACATAGCTATCTGCTGTTGACATTGTTTAGAAATCTATTCCATGAGTAAAAATGGCTTCCAGGTCGTCAAAAAATAAATAAATGTCATTACAGGGAGATTATGGTTACCCACGGCCAAAA